>JAVCKV010574726.1:0-32136 GCA_032274145.1 Herpochondria borealis | reverse complement strand
TGATAGAATATGATTGAATTCACGATCAGACCGAAATTTTATATTGATCTGTCCGCTACCCATTTCTGAGCGTTTAATTTTGACAGAAGTTCCAAGTGTAACACTCAGATCATCTTGAATTTTCTTGACTTCTGGTGGCAATGCTACCACCAGATTCGCCGTCGGACTAGAAGCTGGGTTATTGTATGCCTTTATGAGATTCTCTAAGCTTCGTACACTCAGTTTGTTATTGACCACCTGCTTAAAGATATCTAACTGGGTGGATACTTCATCTACACCCGCTAGTGCTCTGGCATGGCCCATACTGATTTCGTTTCCTTTGATCGCAGACTGGATACGCGGAGGCAACTTTAATAGCCGTACATAGTTACTTATAGTACTACGCTTTTTTCCTACCCTCTCAGATAGAGATTCATGTGTCAAATCGCATTCATTCATCAATCGTTGATAGGAAATTGCTATCTCTATGGCATTCAGATTGGATCGTTGTATATTCTCTATCAAGGCCATCTCGAGCAAGGCCTGATCGTCAGCAATTCTAATAAATGCTGGTACGGTAGCCAGCCCTGCCAGCTTACTAGCACGTAATCTTCTTTCCCCAGAAATCAATTGATAAGAATCCCCCCCTAGACTCCTTACTGTAATCGCCTGTATGAGACCATGAATTTTGATCGACTGTGAAAGCTCTTCTAATTCCTCCTTTGCAAACTCGGTTCTCGGCTGGAATGGATTGACTTCAATGTTCTCTATCGGAATCTCCAAAATGGAACTATTCAATTCTTTGACCAGCTCATTCTTTTCCTTAGGACTATTGGTGTTTTCTATATTTGTCAAGAGCGCCCTAAGCCCTTTTCCCAGCTCCTTTTTTCTACTTTTACTCATCCGGTCTTTAGATTATTTTATTGATAGAATTAGTCGTAAAACCTATATTATGTCTCCTTGAGTGCTGCCTTGAGCTCCTCCATTGTCTTATGCTGGAATAGAGCATCCGTATTTTGTTCGAGAAATTCGTTTGCCAAATTCAAAAAATTAATGGCTCCTTTGCTCGTTACATCATAGATCAGCACAGGCTGACCCAAACTCGGAGCCTCGCCGATTTTAGAATTCCTATGAATGATGGTATCAAAAACTTTATCCGTAACAATATTAGTGACCTCATCGACCACCATATTGGCCATTCTCAGGCGACTGTCATACATTGACATTACTACTCCTTCAATTACCAATTTTTCATTGAGACTATCACGAACCATATTGATCGTAGATTTCAGTTTCCCAAATCCCTCCAAAGAGAAAAACTCGCATTGAACAGGCACAATAACCGAATCCGCAGCGACTAAAGCATTGACCGTGACTAATCCTAGTGACGGCAGGCAATCTACAAAAACATAATCGTAGTCGTCTTTGATCTTATCCAGCATTCTTTTGAGAAAAAACTCTCGTGATAACTTATTCACTAGTTCTATTTCAGCTCCAACTAGATCAATATTTGCGGGTAGGCAATCAAGGTTAGGAGTTTCTGTTTTGACAATAGCTTCACGAGGATCTACGCCGTCGATCAGACAATCGTATATCGTCAACTCTAGATCCTGCGTAAATACACCCACTCCACTCGAAGCGTTGCCTTGTGGATCAGCATCTACCAATAGTACTTTTTTGTCGAGAATCGCTACCGCCGCTGCAAGGTTAATTGCAGTTGTCGTCTTCCCTACTCCTCCTTTTTGATTTGCAATTGCTATAACCTTTCCCATTTTTACTATGTATTTATCGGTAATCCTTCTATTGTCACCTAGAAAACCATCTCCGAGATTTAGATTGCAAAAATAGACTAATTGAGGTGTTTTACCCTAATTATACCAATTCGATTTTAGAACACACTGATAATTAATCGAGGACAACCGTTTTCATAAGCCTTAAAACGTAAAACTACAGCAACTCAAATGTCACTTATATTTGATGAGTCGATTTCTAATTTCTTTCTTTTGATGCACTTAAATTATTACCTTGCCACAACAAAAAAACTTGACAAATGATAACAATAATAGCTGGCACAAATAGACCCAATAGCAAAACAGGATATGTTGCCTCTCAATTATTTGAAATGATTGGAAAATTTACTGACGAAGAAGTAAATCTTATTAAACTATGCGAATTGGACTCAGGATTTGTCCATTCTAAAATGTACGACCCAGCACATCAGCACCCAGATCTTGCCGAACTGCAAGACAAGTACATCATACCTGCAGACAAGTGGATTCTTGTCTCACCAGAATATAATGGGTCTTACAGTGGTATTGGAAAGGTATTTATTGATGCCTTATCCATCCGGAAATACAAAGAAACATTCAAAGGCAAAAAAATAGCTCTCGTTGGTGTAGCTAGCGGAAGGGCAGGAAATCTAAGAGGATTAGATCACCTTACAACGGCCTTCAACTACCTAGGCATGAATGTTTTCCCAAATAGACTGCCATTAGCCAAAATCAACGACATCATCACAGAAGATGGATTCGATAAAGGGACAACTGGAGCTATCGATGGTTTTCTAACAGATTTCGTAGCATTCTAAAATCAATATACTACCCCAAAATCAGATTACCAAAACACTCATAATATAAACAAAAGAGCCTTGAGAAATTAATCACAAGGCTCTTTTGTTATTTTATATCTTTTCAATTGCAATTTAGCTTGCTGCAAGCAATACTATGTATTTTTGAGCATCTTTAGCTTCTGCACTCTGTGGAAAATCCTTTTTGATCTTCTTGTAATTTGCTAATGCTGCAGCTGAATCATCCTGAGCCATATTTAGTATAGCTAACTTATTTAAGTAATAAGGTGTCAAGAACGAATTCTGATATCCTACAGCTTTCATATAACTAGATTTAGCCGCAGCCAAATCACCTAATTCTGCATGTGCATCTCCCATAGCACCATACTTGGTAATTGGAGTCACATCATCATTTGCGCTGTATTCACCTAGAAACTCTAATGCTACATCATAATTACCTAAGTTTAGGTAAGATATACCAGCATAGTACTTTGCTAAGTTTGCTACTTTTGTTCCGCTATAGTTATCAATGATATCTAGGAATCCTTCATATCCTTCACCAGGATTAGACAATGCCAATGCAAACGAATCTTGCTTGAATTGATACTCAGCCTTGTGAATTGCTTCCATACTAGCTTTCTCCCTTGGAGCCTGGTAACCGTACTTATACGCAAGGTATCCACCGACTAATAAAACAGCAGCAACAAGTAGTCCTAAGACCATTGATTGATTCTTTTCGAAAAAATCTTGAGCGTTTTCTTTTACCTCAACGATATCTACCAATGTCTCATCGTCTTCGATCTCTTGATTCTGTTCAGCTGCATCAGGATTACCTCTGTATCCTGCCTGATTGCCTTTCGTTCGTATGAACTGTTTATTCTTTGCCATGTAAAATGTTTTTCAAAATTTTGTGCAAAAGTACATAATTCCTTTGTTTCTCACCTTATTTAGCTGTAAAGATTCTTTTCTAATCCTCCGTAATTCACAAAATTTGCTAGTTCCTGAGTACAATTTACTGATAATGTGGAAGTAACGCAACAAATATTGACTAATGAAAACTGCCCTCTCATGAATCATTTCTTTCTTTAACCCATTATTATCACACAATTACACATATAAGACAACCGTATACATAGTCGTAATAAAAGATCAATTGGTGAGTAGTCCCAGCATTTCTCTGATCAACTCCGATAAATCTTTAGTAAAATCGCTATTGAGATCAACTTCTGTAGCATAAAGAGCTAACTTACAGACGACGTTGCCATCTAATGCAGACAAACTCCACAATAACGACTGCATAGCGCGCTCACCTCTTGGTGGATGGGGTGTAAATGTCATGGCAATAATTTTCTTACCAGCAAGCTCACCTGAAGATGTAAGCCACTCTAAGCAATTTTTGACAATAGCTGGAAGATTGTGAAGATATTCAGGAATACAAAATAGGACTGCATCAGCCTCTCGGATCTCATTGCGCCACAGAACTACCTTTTCGGGCAGTGGATGTGCCTCTAAGTCCGCACCAAAAATAGGCAGTTGTAAAGGAATACGAGATTCATAGATATTATACTGAGCCACATGCGATGCAATCTTTTGTATCAGTAATCGATTAGAGCTACCTTCTCTAGTAGATCCAGATATCGCTACAATATTTAGTTCTTTATCAGCTACCATCGGAGCCGAACTCTGGTACATAAGTCGTCAATATCCTGCTGAACAAATATTACATTCTCCTCCCTAGAGGTAATCGATATTCCCTGAGACACAGAAAATAAATTGATCTCTCCAAGTATTTTTTCTATTTCTTCACTGTCCATTACAGCAATTACTAGATCTTCTTGTTCGTACATGACGAAGTCAACTAAAGAACTATCCCCACAAACTGCATCTGTCGCCGACAGCCTAAATGCACCAATTACCTCATCATTGACTAAGAGAGATATCTCGTGAGAATTGCCCATTTCCATATCAGTCCAAAATGAAATAGTCCTAGCCATCTCCTCTTCTGGGATTACGCAACTAGAAATACCTATAACATACAGCACCAATAAATAATATATAACAATATTTTTCATGTGTTTTTCTTACAGACCTATGAATGTCGGATATTCATGGATTCCAAATAAAATGAAAAATCCATGGAATGCAAAACAATAATCTATCCAATAATACCTACAGACCTAACTTTACTATAAATTCATGGTTTACACCTATACAATCATTTCATATCATATCAGCAAATCGTTAATAACGCAACTAAAGCGAAATTTCCAAATCCCCACCTCGTAGTTATCCAACAGCATGCTCTTGCAATCTCAAATACCATTCCTGGGACCAATTGCAATAATTTAGTATATATTTACTGAACGAAAACCATGTAATATGAAAGCATTGTATCTGAAGTATCTTGTGAGATCCGTACCCAAAGACATAGATTTGGAATATCATACAATACTAACCAGGCATTCTAGTTACTATGGCTTTCTGAATGAAAAATTAAAATGCAAATTTAGGCTTCGACTATACCGTTTACTGAACATCCTGGCTTTTGGTTCACAAGAATTTCGAGTTGTAACCCGAGAGATGCGCGTTGTCATCGGCACATCTATCATCGAGATTACTTTTGGGCTCGACAAGTATCTTCCTGCTCGATTTACAAACATTATAGTAATGCCGTATCGGTATATGTACCCAGGCTTCGGCGAACCTTTTTTGGGCCACATAGACTATGATACCAATACTATCTATTTTTCGTGGAAAGATGTGCAAGAAGGGTATTTTGTCGCTGATGACGCTGTCAATGTGGCTTTACATGAAATGGCACATATGATCGAAGCAGAAAATCAATTCGGACAAATCTATTCAAAATTCTTTTCCGTGATGGATTGGAATAAATGGGCAGAACAAGCTTTTGCCAAAATGAAAACAATCCGTAAGGGCGAAAATGTATTTTTGCGAGAATACGGAGGTATCAATATGCGGGAGATGTTCGCTGTATGCATAGAAGCATTCTTCGAACAGCCTGTCAGATTCAGAGCTCAACTTCCAGAGATCTATGCCAGTATGGTCACCCTACTGAAACAAGATACTGCAGCAATGCGAGAAAAATGAGCCAAGCTCTATCTATAGACCTTCAGGAACTTATCTTTGGCATACGCTAAGAAATAATCAAAATTCAACGGTTCACCGGTAATCATCTCACATAATTCTTCAGCTTCGAATCTTCTCCCATGCTGGTGGATATTGTCTCTCAACCATTCCAACAGAGGTGTCATATCTCCCCTTCTTGTTTTTTTACCTAGCTTTTTTATATCTTTTTCGGCTTGATGATAAAACTGTGCTGCATAAAAACTTCCTAAAGAATACGTTGGAAAATATCCTATGCTACCATGTCCCCAATGCACATCTTGTAATATACCCTGATTCGAATCTTTAGCGGATATCCCGAGATACTCCTTGTATTTGTCATTCCATATTTGATCTAGATTATCCGTGTCTATCGATCCATCCATAAGTCCCTTTTCAATCTCATATCTGATCATGACATGAAAATGATAATGCAATTCATCCGCTTCTGTTCTGATCAGATTAGGCTTGATTTTATTTATCCCTGCATAGAACTTTGACCCTCGGACCTTATCTAAATTCTTAGGGAAATCAGCTTGTAGTATCGGATACCAAAACCTCCAATAATCCTCTGATCTTCCAACATGATTCTCCCACAACCTCGATTGTGATTCATGGATAGACAATGACAAGTATGATCCTGTAGGAAGCCCATAATCTCCGACGTTAAGCCCTTGCTCATAGAGAGCATGGCCACCTTCATGTATCGTGCTCCAAAGCATATAACTGAAGTCATTTTCGTCGACTCGAGTGGTCACTCTTACATCCATCGGAGAGAATGACGTCGTAAATGGATGTGCGCTCAGATCTTGTCTTCCTCTATTGAAGTCATACCCCATGTTATCCAAGATATCCAACCCGAATTCCCACTGCAGATCCCAATCGTACTTTTCATGTAAAAAATTATCGTTTACCTGCTTTTTCTTCTTTATTTTTTTGAGTAGTGGTTTCAACTTTGATCGGACACCTTCGAAGATGGGCTCTAATTTTGCTACCGTGAGTCCAGGTTCGTACTGATCTAACATCGCGTCATAAGGATGACCCTTAAAAGTCAATTTCTTTGCCTCTTCCTTCTTGATATCAATCAGATCTTTCAATGCATCCCGAAAAACTGAATAATCATTGGCCTCTCTAGCTTTTAGCCATGCGTGATATGCCGTCGATGTGACATTAGATTTCCTGATAACAAAGGCTTCACTGAATTTAGTGGCTTTTTTGTATTCATCAAGCGTTACAGATACATTTTTCTTTTCTGCTGAAGACAAACTTGGCATCGTACTAAGACGAGTCAACATCACTCCAAAATCCTTATCTGTAAATTCACTATGCGCTATACCCGCTAACGTAGCAACTTGCTGTGATCGGTGCTGCGCGCCGTCCTTTGGCAAGTTCACTTCCTTATCCCATGACAACACTGCTATTGCATGATTGATGTCAGCAACCTTCTTCATTTTCGTATGATACTTATCGTATAATCTTGCCATAACTTTCTCTTATCATTAATTACATTGGATGAATCAGTCCGTAAATATATCATTAAAAAAACGCTAGCATAATTTCGCATGATCCCCTCAGCTTGCCGAATTAGGTAAACCCCTCCATTTTATCCACCTAATAATGAATATATACCGCATAGCCGACATATTTAAATCTATATGAAGTATTCTGAAATTTCATAGCTGCACTTTCCAACCTTTAGATATCTTATTACCGTACTCCCTATACGAGAAATATCGTTATTAATTACTTAATTTTACGAATCTCCATTTTAGAACAGAGATTAATACATCCTATGCTACATAGAAAAATAGAAAAATATAAGAATCTTGCGTCATGCTTTTTGCTGTTGGCACTTTTTGGGTTGTCATGCACAGATGTAACTGGGCAAGCAAACTCATGTGACACAGCTCCTCTACTTTGTTCTTTGAGCGAACTAAATGGTTTTGCAGCCAGTATGCCCCCGACAAATCCAATTGATGAACCTGCTCCGTTTTGCGGAGGAACAGGAAATCCTCAAAATATGACATGGTTTGCATTTATTTCAGGTAACGAAACTGCAACATTGACTATCACATTTGAAAACTGTGTTGCGGGTACAATTGGGACCACAACTATCCAATATGGTGTATATACAGATTGTACTTTCAACGAGTATCTTCCTAGTGCGTGCCAAGGACTTGCTGTGCCTGTCATTGCACCTTTGGAGATCACTATTAGTGGTATGACTCCTGGTGATAATTACTATTTTTTTATTGATGGTGATAGTGGAGCATATTGCGATTACTCCATAGAGGTAACTAGTGGAGGATGGGCCAATCTAATGACTGATCCAACAAGTCTAGATTGCACCAGTGGTAATTGTCCTCCAGATGGCGTGCTTTGTAATCTTGGAGAAACACTTACGTTTGAACCCGCAAATTTTGACCTTACAATTGATTATATATGGACCATTACTCCTGGGCCACCAGATGGACCAGCTGGTACCGTAAATAATCCTTTCAATACCGAATCATTCACCTTCAACAATGCAGGCATATATGAAATATGTGTCGTAGCAGATAATGGTTGTACTCAAACTAATCCTGTATGTTACGACCTGACTGTCCTAGATACTGAAGCGGGCGATTTGGCAGCTTCCCCAGAGACCCTATGCCCTGGCGAAACTAGTACTGTAACGGCAACAGGCTTCTCAGACATCCCACCAACCCAGCAAATATTAATAGCGGTGGGTCCTGACAATGTGGTGCTTGCGACCGCTACACCAGATGCAATTGATGTTACTTGGCCAGAATGTGGCATAGTGACGGTCTACAGTTATAACTTCTATGCTTCTGATGCACCTGCCCCACCTAGTGTAGGTGACACTTATACTCCACCCACCTGTAGCACAGATTGTTGTGATATAGAATCCATCGAGGTGGTTTTTGAAGATGATGTAGACCCCGTCTTTACCGACATGCCTGCAGATATTACTATAGAATGCAGTGACCCTATCCCACCAATGCTAGATTTAACATGGACTGACAATTGTCAAGGAACTGGCTCTGCAGAGGGTGTTCAGGTTGATAATTTCAATACCTGCGATGGCGGAACTATAACTCGAACGTGGAATTTTACAGATATCTGTGATAACAATGTCGAACATATTCAAACTATCTCCATTAATTCGCAAATGTCTGGATCATTTGATCAATCCCCGATGGACATGACATTTGATTGTGTGGCCGATATTCCTGCGCCGATCAACCTGATGTGGACTGGAGATTGCGAAGGAAATGCATCCGTTGCACCTGTTGATATGGGTACACCGGATTTTTGTACTGGAGGTACGATTACAAGAACATGGGAATTTGATGATCCATGCGGGAGTTTTACAACTTATACACAAACTTTTACGATCAATCCATCTACAGGTGGAGACTTCACTAACCCACCTGGCCCAACAACAGCAAGTTGTGACCTCAGTGACTTACCTCCCATGTCAGATCTCGTATGGACTGGAAATTGCGGAGGCACGGCTACAGTTAGTGGAACGGAGATTCCCAACATAGATATTTGTACAGGCGGTACTGTTTCGAGAACTTGGGAGCATATCGATGATTGTGGTGTTTCATCCATACATACACAAGTAATAACCGTCAGCCCACCAGCTGCCCCAGTCCCGGTCAACCCGCCGCCAGCCAATGTTGTACTAAACTGTGATGAAGTCCCCACAGTGTTTCCTAGTCTAATATTTGACAATGGACAGACTGGTGATTGTCAAGTAATATCGCCAATGATTGAGCCAGAACTAATGGGTACGCCAGATGGCTGCGGAGGAACGATCACGGTAATTTGGGTATATAACGATCCTTGTTTCATTCCCCACACTTACGTACAAAACATAACAATAGCCCCTGCACCTGAGCCAGAATTTGTTGATCCACCTGCAGACATTACAATTTCTTGTTTGGACGCCTTGCCTACATTTGAAGATTTAGACTACACCAACAACTTGACAGGAATATGCGGACTAGCAGGTACAATTCCACCTGTAACAATGGGGGATGGAGATATATGTGGAGGTGAATTGATCACAACATGGCAATTTGAAGACCCTTGTGAGCCGGGTACTTTTGTGGAGCACATACAAACAGTTACCATAGAACCAATACCTGAAGCAGAGTGGATAAATCCCCCTCCCACAAGCATTACCGTTAATTGTCAGGAAGGCTTAACCGTTCCCGATGATCTGGCATTTACAAATATGGAAACAGGAGGATGCGAAATCATGGGTACTGTCCCTCCTACACAGACAGGTGATATCGATATTTGTGGGTCAGAAGTGACTTTCACTTGGGAATTCACCGACCTCTGTGGCAGAGAACTTATTCATATACAAGTAGTAACGATAGAACCAGTACTTGAAGCAGAGTGGATAAATCCCCCTCCTACAAGTCTAACCGTTACTTGTGAGGAAGGCGCACCAACTCCCACTGACCTGTCCTTTACAAATATGGAAACAGGAGGCTGCGAAATCATGGGTACCATCTCTCCGGCCCAGACGGGAAATCCTGATATATGTGGATCAGAAATAACGTACACATGGGAATTCACGGATCTATGTGGCAGAGAACTTACTCATATCCAGACAATTACAATTTCACCAGCTCCAGCGGCAGATTTTATCAATCCACCAGACAACGTATCCATTGGTTGTGATGATATACCGCCATCTCCACCCACTCTCGATTACAGTAATAATCAAACTGGTAATTGTCAAATTGCTGGAAGTATAACGCCCTCAATCGATGATGATTCTAATAGTTGTGGTGGAACAATTACCTATCTTTGGGAATTCACAGATGAATGTGGCAGACCTATTGAGCATTCTCAAATTGTAACGATCATAGAAGCCCCTGCCCCAGTATTCATAACCACTCCTTCTGACTTCACTGTAGACTGCGCAAGCATTCCTAGTCCAGCAACGACGCTTGACTACACCAATAATGATGCGTGCGACATAACGGGTACCGTAACTCCTACTATTGATAATGATTTTGATATTTGCGGAGGAACAATAACTAACACGTGGGCCTTTACCGATGATTGCGGACGCTTACTCGAGCACATTCAGATCATAACAATCGAGCCCGCTCCAGTAGCTTCATTCATGGACCTACCTATGAATACAACCGTTGCTTGTGGCGAGCCCGCACTCAATCCAGGAAATCTCTCATACAGCAATGGCGGATCGGGAGATTGCGAAATTTTAGGGGAAGTAGCACCTGAGCAATCGGGGACATTTACAGCTTGCGGAGGTGACATTCAGTTTACTTGGCAGTTCACAGATGAATGTAACAGGCCGATCCAACACGTCCAGACCATCGTCGTGGAACCTGCTCCAGCTGCTGTTTTTATCAATACACCAGCGGACATAACTGTTGCTTGTGCTGATTTCCAATCGACTCCACCATCTCTATCTTATACTAACAGTGAAACCGATATTTGTAATATATCAGGAAGTGTACCTGGAACTCTAATCGGATCAGTAACGCCCTGTGGTACATCGGTGACCTACAGATGGGTATTTACTGATGACTGCAATCGATCAATCACTTACAATCAAAATG
The DNA here is from genome assembly GCA_032274145.1 of Herpochondria borealis. Classification (NCBI taxonomy): domain Eukaryota; phylum Rhodophyta; class Florideophyceae; order Ceramiales; family Ceramiaceae; genus Herpochondria; species Herpochondria borealis. Next base: position 20,856 of record JAVCKV010574726.1, on the reverse strand, counting down.
TAACGATAGAGGAAGCTGCCGCAGCGACTTTTACTAACCCACCAACTCCAGCAACCCTCGATTGTAATGCTGTACCAGCATCACCACCTATGCTCTCCTTCACTAATGGAGCAACAGGAATTTGCAATATTAGCGGATCCGTTGATGGCATCCAATCGGGCGTTTTTGACGCTTGTGGTGGAAACATAACGTATACTTGGACTTTTACAGATGCTTGTAATAGACCGATCACACATAGTCAAGCGATCACTGTCAACCCTGCACCAGATCCCGTTTGGCTAGATTTACCCTCAGATATCACACTTGACTGTGGCGAAGATTTTCCAGACAATCCTACCTTGGATTTCAGTAATGGAGAAGGTGGAAATTGCAGCATCGCAGGTAGTGTTATTGCTACAGCTAACTTAGTTGACAATACAACAACATTCAACTGGGAGTTTACAAATCCTTGCAACGGCACAATGATATCCCATGAGCAAACAATCACAGGGATTCCCACACCAGACATATCTATTGATCCCGTTCAAACGACAATCTGTGTTGGCGAGAGTTTTGATCTAGCTGATGTTGCCGTCACTGATGCCAATGGCAGTGTATTGACTCTTGCGTACTTCCAGGGGGGGAGTCCTATCGGTGGGTCAATTGTATCCCCTTCTGCGACAACTACCTATACAATCGAAGCATCCAACGCTGCAGGATGTACAGATGAGACGACATTCTTAGTCAATGTAGATCAACCAGCAAATGCAGGGATTGGCTCATCAGCTGAGGTCTGCGCACAAGGAGGAGTAACTTATAACTTATTCGACTATCTATCTGGCAGTTTCGATCTCGGTGGAAGTTGGTTTGACACAGATGGTTCGGGAGCAAACATAAATAATCCTGCAGCGACAAGTTTCACTGGTGTGTTAGGAGGGATTTACACATTTACTTACAGTGTGCCATCATCTAATGCTTGTCCTGATGCTAGTACACAAATTACTATAACAGTAATTGAAGACTTAGAATTTGAAGTCATCCTAGTAGAATGTAATGCAGGTGGCGCTACCTACTTTGTCAATGTAATCACCAACGGAAATAACATTATTGCGAATCCAGGTGATGTAGTAGTAATTGATGGAAACAATGTAACAGTAGAAAACATTCCAGCTGGGCAAAACACAGTCATATCGGCAATAGATGCCAGTGCATTCTGTATAACAAACACAGTAGTTACAGCTCCGGATTGCGACTGTCCGACTGTGCCTTCTCCTATTTCCACTGGAGACATAATAATCTGCGAAGGGGAAACCATTCCAGAATTGAGTGTAACTGTAGAGGCAGGCTTGATTGCGAATTGGTACGATGATCCGCTTTCCACCACTCCGATATTGGCCAATTCATTGACATATACGAGTACAGATGCAACTCCAGGAACGTACACATTCTATGTAGAAGCTGAAGACGCTGATGGTTGTGTGAGTCTGATCCGAACTCCAATAACACTGACGATCAATGAAGCTCCAATCGCTACCAATGTGACTGTACCTGTTTGTCCCGATTCAGATGGTAATATTCAGATTGATTTGCAATCTATCAACCCCCTGATCAATGGCAACAATAGTTTTACGTACACGTATCATAGTACACTAGTGGATGCAGAAGACATGCTCAATCCAATAGATAATAATTATGTGAGTGCATCAGACGCTGTAATTTTTGTCAGCGTAGTAAACGGGACTGGATGTCAAAACACAGCTGAAATCAACCTCACTGTGGCTACAACTGCATTATTTGACCTTGGCATAGATAGTGAAGTCTGTATCGACGGAGCCAACGGTAGTATTACAATTTCTAATGTTTTACCTACTGGAACTTTGTTTAGCATAGACAATATCAACTTTGCAGATGTTAGCGAATTTACGAACCTAGATGTGGATGACTATACGCTGTATGCTACAACTGTCGATGGTTGTATTTCTGAGACAGATTTCTCAATAACTCCAGGATTAGAGTTGTCATTCACCGACCTATCTACTGACTGTGAATCCAATGGAACCAACACAGTCTCAACAGATGATTATTATGTAATATCTTTTGCACTAAGTAATAGTATTGCGAGCACTGGTCAGGTAAATGTACAGTCGAATGGGATAGACCATGGAGATTTTGCCTATGGCAGTATAACTTTCGAGATTCCAGCCAATGGCTCGGATTTGATCACGATCACAGATATTGTTTCAGGTTGTACCTTAGAGATACCATTGAATGATCTCAATACATGTTCGACAAGTTGTGAGATCACAATTTTGGAATTGGAACCGATTTGTAATGGCAATGATACCGATAGTGACCCTACTGATGACTTTTACGACCTAACAGTCAATGCAACCTCTGTAAATGGCGCAGCAAATAACACCTTCAATGTGACGATAGATGGAGCTATTGTCGCCAACTTTACATATGGTATCGGTGGAGTGATTACTATTCCTGCCCTATCACAAACAGCAGTAATATCCATAGTGGATAATGCAGACCCTCAGTGCTTTGCAAGTGAGTCCATTGGCCCATTGACACCATGTTCCAATACCTGCTTTCTGACCATTGACAACATCAATAATGGATGCGATGCTAATGGAACAATTGGTATTCCGACTGATGACATATATACCTTTACTTTCACGATTCTCTCAACAAACGCTACAGGCACCACATATAATTTATTAGTAGATGGAACTGACGTTGGAACCTATGAATACGGTGAACTATCTTCTTTTGACATGCCTGCAGATAATATAGCGCATACCTTCACATTTGTTGACACTAACGATCCCGCATGTAATATTGACTATACCACAATAATACTCATATCGTGCAGTGGTTCGTGCTCGATAAATACCGTTGTCCAAGATTCAGAATGCCAGAATCAAAATACAGGTACTGACCCTGCAGATGATACATTCATAGCGGATGTATTTATCAACATAGTGGGAGGGACTACCACCTGGACGATTACAGAATCCGGTCAAACGGGTACTAGTGGCGAAACAGTAAGCGTAGGGCCATTTCTTATCAGTGATGGTGATGTGACACTCACTATTGTAGATTCGAGCATTCCTGATTGTTCTACATCGATTGTGATTTTGGCACCTGAGACCTGTTCTACTTGTGATCAAACGGTCGAAGCAGGAGATCCACAGAATTTCAATTGCGAAACTACAGAACTCACATTGACTGGTCTTGCATCGGATGGGACAATTGGATCTTGGACTGGCCCAGATGGATTTGCTGAAGATGGCAGCGAAGTAGATGTCACAACAGCTGGAACCTATTACTATGCAGTAGACTTCGGACAAGGATGCATCCTGCTAGATAGTGTTTCATTGACAACGAGCAATATTGAATTGATCTTTCAGGACTTCGAATGCATGCCCAATGGCACACTAGATAATCCGACAGATGATTTCTATACTCTTACGTTAGAAGCGACATCTTCTAACAGTGCAGGCAGTTTTAGCGTATTGATTGATAATGTTGATCAAGGAATCTTCAACTATGATGAACTACTTACCTTTACAATAAACGCAGACGGTGGCATACATACAGTAGTCTTAATTGATACGGATGACAATACCTGTACCATTACTTTCATTAGCGAAAACTTAACTTCATGTAGCAATTTCTGTGGATTTGAAGCTGATATCCTAGATATTGATTGTAATGGTCAGGGGACAGCTGATGATTCTACAGATGATACGTACACTGCCGAAATAACGATTACTACTGTTGGAGGATCGGGAACATGGTCAATATTAGAAACGGGTCAAATGGGGACAGATGGCACCGTAACTGTAGGTCCATTTCTTATTGTGGATGGTGACGTTGTAATTACAATCCAAGATGAAGACGACGCTGAATGTGAATTGCTAGTAACATTAGAAGCACCTCTACCCTGCTCTAGTTGTGAGGAAACAGTGGAAGCAGGCGTCAATCAAGAACTTGACTGTATTATTACAGAAGCTATCCTTATCGGAACACCATCTATCTCTGCAACTGGCAGTTGGACGGGTCCAGGAGGATTTGCATTTGCAGGTAATGAGGTGACTGTTACGATTCCTGGCACTTATTACTATACCGTAGATTTCGGTCAAAATTGTGTTCGAACAGACAGTCTAATGGTAACAGTATCTGATCAAATTCCTCAAGCGAATGGAGGTCCAGATCAGTCCCTCACTTGCTTGGTTGATAATGTAGATTTAATCGGGACCGAAATCCTAGATGGCGGCAATTACACATATCAATGGCTTGATGAAAGTCTGAATCTGATCTCTAACACATTGACGATCAATGTAGACCAAGCAGGTAATTACTTTTTTGTAGTGACCAACACAGATGACAACTGTGTCTCACCACCTGCTGTGGTAGTCGTTGATGACCAATCAGGAGATCTATCACCGATGATCATACCTGATCCGGGTTTAGTCTTAGATTGCCAAGTAGAAGAAATAGTACTCCGCGCAGAAGAGATTCCAAACGTAGTCTACAAATGGTTCATCAATAACGTGCAGATCTCTGCAACCGCGCTAGAAATAACAGTCTTCGATGCAGCTGTGGTGATGCTAGAAGCAGAAAATATAATTACAGGATGTAAGGGAATGACACAAATCGAGATTGCTGATCAAGAAGAATATCCAATTATATTTCTTGCTCCAGCAGATACCATCGACTGTGTTTCTAGTACGATATTTATAGATGGGTCAACTTCTCAATCTGGAGCTACAATTGAGTATGTGTGGTTGGATGCAAATGATAACATAATTGCCACAGGTATCGATATGATCGAAGTCAGTGCTGCAGGAACATACTCTTTACAATTGACCGATACAGACAACAACTGTTCGAACATCGAGTCCATCGTCGTGGAATCTGACATTGACTTACCCCCTATTGCATTAGCAGAACAACTAAGTATAGACTGTGATGCAGACGAGCTCAATATTGAAGTAACAAGCGACCTTGACCCTACGACTTTGACTTTCGATTGGAGTACGCTAGACGGGACGATTGTATCCAGTACAGATGAGTCAGAAATCTTGGTATCCAGTGTAGGAAGCTATACGGTAACCGTCACAAATCTCGAAAACAATTGTAGCACTTCAGAAACTGTAGAAGTCAATCTGCCCCCTCAGATAGAAGCTGCATCTGTCACAATCGAAGACGAATCCTGTGAAATAAGCAATAACGGATCAATAATGATTGAAAATGTGACAGGTGGACAAGCTCCATACCAATACTTTATCGATGGAGCACTTGTAAATCAGTTGAATACAAGTAACTTAAGCAGTGGGTCATATACCATAGAAATTATAGATGACAACGGTTGCAATTACGAAAGTACTGTAGATATAGAAATACAGGAACCCTTCGAAGTTGATATTACTCCTGAGATCACAATCACACAAGGCACTAGTCAAACAATAATCGCTAGTGTAAATATACCTGACGTTGAGATCGCTACTGTTTTATGGACACCCGCTACCAATCTATCCTGTAGTACTTGTCTTACCACTGATATAACCGCATCCTCTGAAGACATACTCTACACAATCGGCGTCACTGACATCAATGGTTGTTATGGTGAGGCGATGATCCAACTAAGGTCAACTGAGGAATCAATCTTTATCGCGCCGAATGTAATTCGACCAACCTCAAATACCACTGAAAACAATCGGTTCAACTTCTTCTCGAGTGTAGCAGGTGTTGTTCAGGATCTAAAAATCTACGATAGATGGGGAAATTTAGTCTTCATAGGTGGTGGATTCGAAACCAATGATCGATCAGAGGGGTGGGATGGAACATTTAATGGTCAATTGGTAAAGCAGGGGGTATTTGTATACTATGCTGAAATATTGATAGGTGGCGAAGTAAAAATCACCAAAGGAGATATCACGGTGATTAGATAGTTGAATGGTTTGATCTTTAGAGAGATAATTGGATAATCTCGAGTTTTATCTTTCAAAACACATTATGATTTTTTAGAATATATAACTATCTTTGATTAATCACCTTAGAGCTTTTTTGCACTTTATTATTATTTAATTTAGCAAACAAGCACTTCATAACCTTTCAAATATAGATTATGCGTATTGCAATACTATTAATGTTTGTTATTTCACTGGGCTTTACATCAGATATCACCGCACAGAGTTATAAAAGTTCTGCTGGAGTAAGAATAGGCACCTCCTTTGCAGGAAGTTACAAAGTATTCTTATCAGAACAAGGAGCACTAGAAGCGATTGCTGGCATCTCTAGAGAAGGTGGGCAATCGCTGTTTGCTTTTGGCGCGTTCTATCAGATACACAATCCAATCACATCGGATGTTCCTAATTTAAATTGGTACTATGGTGGCGGTGTATTTGTTTCTCTTGGAAACGATGACGTAAATAGCACCTACTCTATAACAGGAAATATCGGTATAGAATATATGCTTGACGCAGCACCGATTACTTTATTTGTAGATGGTATACCCTACCTTACTTTGAATAACGGCAATCGATTTGACACAGAAGCCAGTTTGGGAGTTCGGTATATATTCAATTAATTTCTCTGTTTCGTCTGTAAGATCATATTTTAATTTCTTCCAATTTTTAATACAAACATTACCTCTTTATCCTTTATAGTAACAATAAGATTATGCTAACCCTTCTTTAACAGACGAGATCAGTCTTACCTGTAATTATTAACCATTTAAAAATATAGGTTATGAGAAAGGTAAAATACACACTTCTAATGGCGGTCATACTCTTGGCAACCATTAGCAACGCACAGACACATTTTGGAATCAGAACAGGTATAAACATTACGGATGTGAATTCAAAATTATACATTGATGCCATCAATAATGCACCTCAATCCTATACTTCAGCATTCATAGGCGGATTCGCAGAATTTGAAATCAATAGTAACTTTTCACTCCAACCTGAACTTCTATATATCAATCGGGGATTTACAGTTGATCAAGGAACCAGTATCGGGGTTTTTGGATTAGACATTCCCATCGGAGCGAAAGCAACAACAAGAATCAGCTATATAGATGTACCCTTGTTGGCAAAAGGTAAGATAGGAAATGGCATTACTAGTTTCTATGGCCTGGTAGGTCCGTCTATCGGATATGCTGTTGGAGGAGAAATCCAACCAAAAGTTACGTTTTTGATAGACTGGAATCTACCATCAATGGACCTCAACCTTGGTAATGACATCTATAACAGAACAGACATCTCAGGAATCATAGGCGCTGGCGTAGAGCATAAAGTAGGCTCAGGTAAAATCTTTGCAGACGTAAGATACCAGCACAGTTTTACGAATATGCTAGATGATCCAATCGCTGATGTTTCTATCAAAAACCGTGGTTTCCAATTGGGACTAGGCTATAGTCACAGTTTCTAAAAGAATAAGATCGACAGTACACCCCCCCCCTCGTGCATCATGTCACGGGGGATTTTTTTTGTGCCCCATTCAACTTTTAGTAGAAAAATCACTAAGGTTAGCGGCACCCACCCACTCTACATAAATCAAAATAGCAAGAATTAATTTCTCTGAAATAAAATATAGATGGCCTAGTGGCAGTAGTTCGTCTCGATTTGCGATCATAATTATCAAAGAAAGCAAACAGTAGCCAAAATTCATAGGTGCTAGAAGACGTAAGTATGGTTTGAAGCTTTGCATCAGATACTTGTAACAACTAAGTGAATACAAAGCAAAAATACGAACAAGACCAGCTAGCATGTAGAGGATAATTGTAGAAGGTCCGATATAGTCATTCAACGCCACAAGAACAACACTTATAAAAAATACGGATACAAGCGCACCAAGTCAATCCACTAAAAAGAGCTTTCTAGGATGCAAAAATGACTTTTCTACTATAGAAGCCAATCCCATATAGATATATTAAAGGATACTTATGAAACTGAAGTAGCATGAACCAACTTAACAATAAAATCAAGCGGACATAGCCTTCTTGTTTCTCCACCACATAAACCCTATGGTTCCGATCAGTAGATAAGGCAGAGACAGCATGTATAGTATTCCCTTATTCAGTCCCTTTCCCTCAGTGCCACCCTGTTGTAGATTCGTCTCAGCGGCAGCTCTACACATCGGACACTGCGCCATAATATCAACTGATACACACATTAATACCACCAATACGGTTATGGATAATATTTTTTGTTTAGTATTCATACGTTTTCTATTGTAGGATTATAATTCATAACAGGGTCTCAACATCAAATAACAAATCGGACCAGAAACAGCAACATAAAACCATATAGGCCACACCCATCTTGCCATCTTTTTATGCTTCTCTACCTGATACGTAAAGCCCCTGACGAATGTAAATAAGATAAACGGGAGAGAAACCGCCGCAAGTACAATGTGCGTAATCAATAGAATGAAGTACACCGTGCGCTCAGTACCTTCGCCGCAAAATTTCGTCTCTTCAGTTGTAAAATGGTAGGCTACATAACTCAATAGGAAGAGAAAACTAAAAAGCATCGCTGTAAATATGGATTTTTTGTGCGCTTCAATGTTCTTCTGCTTGATAAAATAGAGCGCAAACAACAAAGCAATCGCCACAACAACATTAAAAGTAGCATGCACAGGAGGCAAAAATGAAAAATCAATACCGAGATCAATCTTAACTCTTCTCATCAATCCAACCAACAGCAATACAGCAATCGAGATCACTATTGCAGCTATATTGAGTTTCTTTGCTAACGGCTTATTCTCTATCATTTCCTTTCATTTTAATATCAATCTCCTTGATCCTAGGCAGTACAATCGATGTATGCTCGATCATTTTTGTTATCCCTTCCTTATCCGCATTATAAGTATTTCTGATCATCATTGCCGTATCTACTAGTATAAAACCTGCATTCCCATACTTGCTGGACATTGCCTGTGCTAGCCCCTTATCAATTGTAATCCAGTTACTTCCAGCTTCAGCATTTACATCAATTGAAAATACTTGATAGGTTTCGGATTTCGAATACTGATCATAAACCTCCGGCATGACATTCTTGTCTACGTCTTGCAGATGAAACAACGTCGTTTTTGACTTCAACATCGAAATATCCAGCCCAGCTAACTCCACCATTGATTTCGGTTTCAGCTCTTCTAGTGCTGCACGTCGATAGTCCAGACCAGATTGCAAGTAATACCATGAACCAAACGGCACGACGCATATCAACAGGAACACTAGTCCAGAGACAAAATGCTGCATTATTCCTTTTTTCTTCATGGTGTAAATATTAAATAAAATAGTCAATAATAAGACAAGTGAAGTCATTCTATGTTTCTGAACTTAAAAGGTTTTTACAAACAATCGACAAAATGCTCTGTGACAGAAACTCCACGAGCGAAAATCAACCGAACAACAAAAAAATCCCAACACCAATTAAGATGCTGGGATAAATGTTTCAATCCAGTCGCTGCTATCTCAAGCACTAAAATGCCGGATATTTTGAAGATATCCGACATCTATACTTAATATTATATTGTCAATTACGACTTTGACTCTCTTGGGATCAGCGCTTTAGCACTCAATCTCATCTTACCAGTTTTTTCATCTATACCGATCAATTTCACTTTCACAGAATCTCCTTCCGAGAATACTGAACTTACGTCATTGATACGTTCGTGTGACACCTCAGATACATGAAGTAGACCTGACTTACCTCCAAACTTCACAAATACACCGTATGGCATAACAGAGTCAACAACCGCATCATATACGTCTCCTACAGAAGGCATAAACGTAATCTTCTCAATCGCAGCACGAGCTGCATCAATTGCAGCTTTGTCGCTACTTGAGATAGAAACTACACCTTTATCATCTACTTCTTCGATATTGATAACTGTCCCAGTCGTCGCTTGTAACTCCTGTATAATCTTTCCACCAGGTCCGATTACAGCTCCGATGAATGACTTATCAATAACTAGAGTTATCATTCTAGGTGCATGTGGTTTGAGGTCTTCTCTTACAGCTGGAATAGCCTTAGCCATCTCACCTAAGATATGAACTCTTGCTACTTTAGCTTGCGCCAATGCTGCCTCCAATGTCTCATATGGAAGTCCATCAATTTTAATATCCATCTGACATGCAGTGATACCTTTTGCCGTACCTGTCAATTTGAAATCCATATCACCTAGTGCATCCTCGTCTCCAAGAATATCAGTTAGTATTGCAATTTGATCACCTTCTGCAATCATACCCATCGCAATCCCAGACACTGGTGCTTTGATGTGGATACCAGCATCCATCAGTGCCATCGTACCACCGCATACTGTAGCCATAGATGATGAACCATTAGATTCTAGAATATCAGATACGATTCTGATTGTGTAAGGATTCTCATCAGGAAGTACTCTTCTGATAGATCTGTTTGCTAGTGCAGCGTGACCTACCTCTCTCCTACCCGGCCCTCTCATAGGCTTCGTCTCTCCTACAGAGAATGCAGGGAAATTGTAGTGAAGAATAAAATTATCAAAATAATGATCCAATGCAGTATCAATCATCAATGTATCGGTCTTACTACCTAACGTAAGTGAACATAATGCCTGAGTCTCTCCTCTGTTGAAAATTGCAGAACCGTGCGCAGCAGGAAGGTAATCTACCTCACCCCATATAGGTCTCACCTCATCAGTCTTACGACCATCAAGTCTTACTCCTTCTTCAAGAACCATTGTACGAATCACATTTTTCTTCAATTTCTCGAAATATGTACCGATGAATCCACCGAACTCTTCCATCCATTCTTCGCCTTTTTCTGCAAGAATATCTTCTTTAACAGCTGTTTTTGCAGCTTTCAATCCGTTCTTTCTGTCTTCTTTGTTATGTGCACCTTTTGCTACTGCATAGATCGCATCTTTCGCTTTTGCAGCTACCAATGCTTCTACTTCAGCATTTTCTTCAGCTACTGCGATTTCTCTTTTGATTAGCGCTTTATCCCCTACCAACTTGGCAAGATCCAATTGTGCTTGGATTTGTACTTTGATCGCATCGTGACCTACTTTGATCGCTTGGATCAATTCAGATTCTAGACACTCATCAGCTTCACCTTCTACCATCATAACGTTGTCCATAGTAGCGGCAACGATAATCTCTAAAGATGCTTCCTTGATTTCAGCTCTCTCAGGATTTACCTTATACTCTCCATTGATCTTAGCTACTCTTACTTCTGATAGCGGCTCAGCGAATGGAATGTTAGATACTGCAATGGCAGCTGATGCCGCTAATGCTGCGTAACAATCTGGCATATTGCGATCATCTCCTGATATAAGGTTGATGATTACTTGCGTATCCATCATGTATCCTTTTGGAAACAATGGTCTGATTGCTCTATCCACTAATCTTGATGTCAAGATTTCGTAATCAGACAATCTAGCTTCTCTTCTGAAGAAGTTACCAGGAATCTTACCTGCAGCTGCAAATTTCTCTTGGTAATCAACTGACAGAGGGAAAAATGATTGACCAGCTCTCTCCTCAAATGCAGATACCACAGAACAAAATAGCATAGTGTTTTCCACTTTTATGACTACCGATCCGTGTGCTTGAGTGGCTAACTTGCCTGTCTCGATTGTTACTTCTTTGCCATCAGGCAATGTGAATGAAGTAGTTGTAGGAATTTGATTTCCCATAAACTTATTAATATTTAAAATTAGTTAATTGACAAATGCCGATCATTAACTTGTTGATTGCGTGGACATCTGAAACTAAATACATATGATCTTTAGATAGGATTCTAAAAAACCGTCAATTATGTATGCGATATCGTGCCAACAGTAGAAATGGTTGCTGAGCGTTTTTAGCTTTCTCTACGCTCGTATACAGCTTTATCTTTTTTATTATCGACGCAAATATAAGCAATTTTATTTAAGAAAATTCATATATTATAATCTCACATTATCAGGGTATTATAGATCAAAGTAGGATATTATACAGTATTTCCTCAGACAAAGTATCGAATTCAACTCACGCTCTTATTACCTGAATTGTTGAGCAATTACAACTAATACTATAAACTATTTCTGCATTTTGTAACACTAAATAATGGTGTATATAAAACATCAAAATATGCAAATCTGTCAAAAATCAGAAGCCGACGAGCTCACTTTCCACTGACCAAAGCAACAATGTGTTGCAAAGCCTTCGTTTTTTAGTTTTAGCTCAGTACATTTACACTATAAATACTACTATGAAAAACAAGAAGCATATATCATCTATCTACGCTGTACTACTTGTAATATTTGGAGTTGTAGGTCGACTCCTTTTAGTCAATGTACCAAATGTATCTAGCTTAGAAAGCCTAGCATTGTTTGGCGGAGCATTCTTTGCACTCAAACGATATGCATTTCTTATACCTATAGCTGCATATTTTGTTAGTGATTTCATTATCAACAATGTTATTTATAGCGCTTATTTTCCTGACGGGCTCGTATTCTTTGGTTCATATATGTTATGGACAATACCTGCACTATTGCTTATTGTTTTGATTGGAAAAGGTCTTCTAAAAAATGTAACCCTCAAAAATACGGCGTTAGGAGTCCTTTCTGCAACAACAATATTTTGGCTAATTTCAAATTTCGGATCTTTTGTTACTATGCCTATCTATAGCAAAGATATTTCAGGTCTGATCTCATGTTATGTAGCTGCAGTCCCTTTCTACAAGTATAGTCTAATTGGAAATGCCGCTTTCGCTGCGATCCTATTCGGAGGCTACCAATGGGTATCAAGTAGCAAGCCAGAATTTGCATTGAACTAGAAATCAATATTACATTCTACTTTTCAGAACATAATATTTTGGGGCAGGGTAATCACAACTGCTATTTGTCGGAGTGATAGTTAATTGCTCAATCAGAGATAACAAAAGTCGTAGTATTTTCGTCTTTATGATATATTTACAATAAATGTATTCGAACTGGTATGAATAGAGTTCTCTTCTCATTGATCATAGTTATCAGCTTTTTCTCCTTTACTTCTTTCCACTATGAAGTGGGTCAGGTGATCGATAAGTATTATGATGTACCTGTCTACTACAATGGAAAGAACTTCAAGAATGTAATTGGAAGAAACGTTACCGCAGACGGTTACAACTTAGGCCTCAAATATCAATGTGTTGAATACGTGAAGCGATTTTACTATGAAGTCTACGGTCATAAAATGCCTAACTCCTATGGACATGCCAAAGAACTCTTTGACAAGTCACTAGATGATGTGGGATTCAATACCGAGAGAGGGCTGATGCAATATCGCAATACTAGATATGAGAAACCTCAAGAAGGTGACATCCTAGTTTACGGCAAGAGACCAAATAACCCATTCGGACATACTGGGATCATATGCGAAGTTGGAGAAAATCACATTGTCCTCATACAACAGAATTACGGTACTAAATCGAGACAAAGACTAACATTAGCAGAATTTGGCGGTATCTATACGGTCGCAGACTATGACATTTTAGGATGGTTAAGGTATCCTGGAAAGGTCAAAAACTAACTTTTATATGCTTTTACGGTATTCACAAAAGCCTTGACTCCATCAAGAGGTGTATCAGGATAGACACCGTGGCCAAGGTTCACAATGTGATTACCTCCGAATGCCTCCATCATTTCTATTGTCTTACGTTCTATCTCCGCATGACTAGCATATAACACACAAGGATCAAGATTACCCTGCACTACTCTATCAGGTCCTAGTGTGTTCCTAACAACATCTGTAGACATATTCCAATCTATTCCTACAATATCAGAACCTATTTCACCAATTTCTTTAAGCGAGAACCATGCCCCTTTACTAAACACAATGGTAGGAACACCTTTCGCTTGTATGGCATCATTGATACGCTTGATATATGGGATACAAAACTTAGCATACATCTCTTGGTTTAATACGCCAGCCCAAGAATCAAAAATCTGAATCACATCAGCTCCATGCTCCACCTTCAGCTCTAAGTAGGCTATTATTGTATCTGTCAGTTTATCAAGAAGCAAATGGGCAGCTTCTGGATTTTGGTACATCAATTTCTTTGCTTTAGAGAACGTCTTGCTGCCACTCCCCTCTACCATGTAGCAAAATAAAGTAAATGGCGCCCCACTAAACCCAATTAACGGCACTCTATTATCTAGTGCTTTTTTCGTACGATCCAAACCATCAAATACATAAGATAACTTTTCTGCAGCCATCTTACCACTGTCAAGGCTTTTGATGTCTGACAATGACTTGATTGTTTCTGGAAAATGTGGTCCTTTTTTCTCTATCATTTCATAAGGAAGACCCATACACTCAGGAATAACCAATATATCTGAGAATATAATCGCGGCGTCCACACCTAGCTCATCCACCGGCTGAATTGTTACTTCCGCTACTAAGTCAGGAGTAGTTACTAACTCAATAAATCCAGACAGACTAGCACGAATAGCCCTATACTGTGGAAGTATTCTTCCCGCTTGTCTCATCAACCACACTGGCGGCCTTTCTGTTTGCTCACCATTCGCTGTCCTTAGAAAGATATCATTTTCGTATGTCATTTTCATTTTTTTATTGATGTGATCAGAAAATACTATTCAAATCGCATCTGTGCAGAGTAACCATTGTGTTAACACAAAGATAATCTCTAAATCCACCTTTTCTTCTTTCTTTCGTTTGAGATGGTATATTTGACATTTCTTTGAAAAAACTGTCCATTTGAAGCACAGAGAACAGTAAAACATACATAAATATACGAATGAATATAGCAATAATCGGATACGGAAAAATGGGTAAAACCATCGAAAAAATAGCTCTACAAAGAGGACACAAAATAGTAATGAAGATCAACAGCGAGAATCTTGATGACTTCACGGTAGCAAATCTCCAATCAACAAACGTAGAACTTGCAATCGAATTTACAAATCCCACATCAGCATTTCAGAATATAGTCACCTGTTTTGAAGCTAAAGTGAAAGTAGTGTGTGGCTCTACCGCTTGGTTGAAGGACTGGGATCAAGCTATCGAAAGCATGAAAACCAATAATGCGTCACTAATTTATGCATCTAATTTCAGTGTAGGAGTTAATATATTTTTTGCACTTAGCAAAAGATTAGCACAATTGATGGACCCTCATCCTGAATACAATGTCAGCATGAAAGAAATCCATCATATTGCAAAAGTAGATGCACCAAGCGGCACAGCCGTCACCTTGGCCGAAGGAATATCAGAGCACTTAGAAAGAAAAAACGGTTGGTCGGCTGATCCCGAAGATTCTGAAAAAGTGCATATCAAATCAGTAAGAGTAGATCCTGCGCCTGGCACACACAAAATCAAGTATTCTTCCTCCATCGATGAGATTGATATCATACATAAAAGTAAAAGTAGACTTGGATTCGCTCAAGGTGCAGTATTGGCAGCAGAATTTTTACATGACAAAGATGGACTATTTACGATGAGCGACGTACTGGGCTTTTAGCTCTAGTTTATAGAATTTTGTATCGATACATTAGACCAAATTTACCCTACAAAGTAGTATGTAGTTTGTTTCTGCTCAACTTATATTTATCATCTAACCAGAAAATAATTCAGATTAGTTATACGGCGTTTTGAAATCAAATTGGTATAAAATAATTGCTTTACATTTATCATTTGATCGGTTGCCCAACTTTTCTCACAAACTGCCAATTTTAGCCGCTTTGTGATTTAGTTTTACAAAAAAAGCATCCAACAAATCTTTGTTGGATGCCTCAATATTATTCTCTCGCGTAAGTTTTAACTAAGCATTTCTATTCATGCAATTTAGATCGTCAAATGCTTGTGTCAATCTAGTAATAAATGACTGCTCAGCAGCTCGCAACCACTTTCTCGGGTCATAGTACTTCTTATTAGGGCTGTCATCGCCATCAGGACTTCCGATCTGCCCTTGGAGATAATCATGATTTTTAGCCTCATAATTTCTGATGCCATCCCAGAACGCCCATTGCTGATCGGTATCGATATTCATTTTGATCGCTCCGTATTCGATTGCCTCTCTGATCTCTTCTTTCGAAGATCCTGATCCACCATGAAATACGAAATTGATCGGTTGGGGAGCCGTGTTAAATTTCTTCTGTACAAAATCTTGACTATTTTTTAGAATTTTTGGAGTCAACTCCACATTTCCTGGCTTGTAAACACCATGAACATTTCCGAATGCAGCAGCGATGGTAAACTTATCACTTACTTTGCTTAATTCCTCATATGCATACGCTACCTCCTCGGGTTGTGTGTATAATTTAGAACTATCGATATCTGTATTATCAACTCCGTCTTCTTCTCCTCCTGTAACTCCGAGTTCGATCTCCAGCGTCATGCCCATTTTTGACATTCGCTCTAGGTACGACTTACAAATTTCTATATTTTCCTCAATCGGTTCTTCCGATAGATCGATCATATGAGAGCTATACAATGGGTATCCGTTCGCTTCGAAATGAGCTTCACTAGCTTCTAGAAGACCATCAATCCAAGGAAGTAATTTCTTAGCGCAATGATCCGTGTGCAAAATCGCAGTTACACCATACGCCTCTGCAAGATTATGCACATGCATGGCACCAGAGATACCACCAAGTATAGCTGCTTGTTGTCCTTCATTACTGAGACCCTTACCAGCATAAAACGAACATCCACCGTTCGAAAACTGCACAATTATTGGAGAATTTACTTCCCGAGCTGTTTCAAGAGCTGCATTGACTGTATTAGTTCCTACTACATTGACGGCTGGGATTGCAAAATCATTATCATTTGCGTATTTGAATAATTCGGATATTTCATCTCCGTGCAATACTCCTTTTCTAAATTTTGACATTTGTTTTGCTTTTTAATTATTTACGGGCATTAGATCCCTTAATGGTCAGTCAAATCAAAAACGTATATGTGCAGATCTGGTTAGGATTCTGATACTATTTTTTTTTATAAATCAAACGATTAGATAATACCTTTGGCAGCTAAGTACCTTTCTGCATCTAGCGCAGCCATGCATCCAGTACCAGCGGCTGTAACCGCTTGTCTATACACGTTATCTTGAGAATCACCACTTGCAAAAACACCCGCTACATTTGTTTCAGTTGTATCTGGTTTTGTAACAATGTACTTGCTCTCATCCAATGTGATAAACTCATCAAAAATCCAAGTATTGGGCTTGTGACCAATTGCAACGAAAAACGCAGATGACTCTATGACGCTTTCTTCATGCGTCTTATTGTTTTTCACTTTAGCACCAATCACTTCATCATCACCAAGAACTTCCAAGGTTTCTGTATTCCAGTATACTTCAATGTTGGGAGCATCAAAAACCCGTTTTTGCATAATTTTGCTGGCTCTCATCTCATCTCTTCTTACGAGCATGTGTACCTTCGTACATAGCTTCGATAAATAGGTAGCTTCCTCGCATGCTGTATCTCCTGCTCCAACAATAATCACTTCTTTTCCTCGGAAGAAAAATCCATCACAGACTGCACAAGCAGATACTCCCTTGTTCATTAATCTAGTCTCAGACTCTATTCCCAACCATTTGGCACTCGCTCCAGTAGAAATTATCACAGCATCTGCGTGAATTTCATGTCCTGTCTCTGACCAAACTTTATGAACGTCACCGCTAAAGTCAACCTTATCTATCATTTCGTATCGGATATCCGTTCCGAAACGTTCTGCCTGTTTCTTAAAATCTTCCATCATTTCAGGCCCCATTACTCCATCAGGATATCCAGGATAATTTTCAACATCATTGGTAATGGTGAGTTGTCCACCTGGTTCTGAGCCTGTGTATAATACGGGTTTCATATTGGCTCTAGCTGCATATATAGCTGCAGTATACCCTGCAGGCCCCGATCCGATAATCAAGCAATGTAATTTCTCAGGTAAATTGTTTTCCATCTTCACTTAGATTTTTTCTTTAGTTGTCATTATTGTACGATGACACAAAAATATAATTTTTTACAATGTATTCTCTGTTATTCGACCATTATTCAAGCATTCATAGCCAAAAGTCGTCCACTCATCTATTATCTCACGTAATCAGGATCTTTACAAGTAGGTTTAACGTTAAAGAGTTTGTAACAAGTAATTTGTTTACATGCTTATGCAAACTGATGAATTAACATCCAATTATGATTTTATACAATATACTCATATTTACCTTTGGGTTTTGGAATGTCTTCAAAAAGCATAAATCACTTAGCACTATGCTAGGGTTTTCTTTTGTTAGTACATTTTCATTCTGGATATTTAGTATGTACGGAAGTGAGTTATCGTTAGCAAGCAAAACTCTAGAAGCGATCTTCGTATTACTAGGGCTTTCACTACTAGGTTTTATCCTTATCGCACTTAGCAATAATAAATTAGCACAAATAGGAGCGATAATTATATCCGTGTCGGGAGTCAACCTGTACCTCAGCAACCCTCATACGCCATTGGATCCCAATATCAGACTGCAAGAAGACGCAGAACTTATAATAAGGGTTGACCATAACAAAAAGTCCGATGCTGTTGCGGCTATAGCCAATCTATCCTACACAAAGGAAGTGACAGCATTTTTGCGACCATTACAAAAAGAAACCACAAAGCTGGATGACTACTATACTGTAGATATTATCGACGGTTACGATCTTAACTTTGCTATATCGGAGATAAATGAAATCCGGGGAGTAGATTGGCTAGAACCCAATGAAGTACTACAAATGAGTCCTATTGCTTCTCAGAAAAACATCAAAAGCAATTCGTTTGCAGAAGTGGTTTCGGATCCAATGGCAATAGAGCAATGGAATATGGAGATACTCAACATGAAAGATTATCTTCCTCTATTCAAAAACAGTAAATACAAGCCTAAAAAGACAGCTAAAGTTTTTATTCTAGACAGCGGTGTAGCATCCGATCATCCTGATCTTCGTAATAACTTTTTGACGCATATCTCCAATGATACCGATGCCAATGAATCTGACAAACATGGTCATGGAACGCACTGTGCTGGAATAGCTGGTGGAGTCACCAATAATGGAATCGGTATAGCTAGCATGTCCCCTGGCAGTGAATGGGTAACTGTAGGTAGCGTAAAAGTTATGAATAATTTTGGTTTCGGATCACAATCTAGATTTATCGAAGGGATTATCGAAGCTGTAGATGCAGGTGCAGATGTCATCTCCGCATCACTTGGTTCTAAGTCCAATCAAATCATAGAAGAAAGCTATAGAGAAGCCATACAATATGCTAAAGATAACAATGTCATAATTGTAGCCGCCGCTGGAAATAATGCTGGAGATGCCTCTGAAATATTACCTGCAAAAATGGGTGATGTAATTACCGTTTCCGCAATAGACAGAAATCTCAAAAAAGCGCAATTCTCAAACTACGTTAGTAACACATCCTATGGTATTGCCGCCCCAGGTGTAAGTATCTTATCTACATACAAAGGATCTAGATATGCGACTTTTGATGGCACTAGTATGGCGACTCCCCATGTCGCAGGCCTCATTGCCGTCATGAGATCAATCAATCCAGAGCTATCAACTGCTGAAGCTTTTAAGATTCTAGATGCGACGGGTATCAACACCAAAGACAACTATCTGACTGGCAAAATGATCAATCCAGTTGAAGCCATCAAAAAAACAGTCCGCTAGCGATCTACGAGTTCATGTCAGTTAATCGCTCATTTCCACAATAGCAATTGAATCTATCATTTTTTAGAAATCCGACTAGCGTCATTCCTTGCGTTTTCGCCAGATCTATCGCCAATGAAGATGGAGCCCCTATAGCCGCAAGCATTGAAATGCCTGCCTTAGATGCCTTTTGTACCAGTTCAAAACTAGCGCGACCACTTACCAAAACCATATAATCCCCTAGCGGCATTTGGGACTGATTGCCTATCAGCTTGTCCATCGCATTATGCCGACCTACATCCTCTGCGAAATCTATCATAATGCCTGAACTATCAAACAAGGCACAAGCATGAATTCCCCCTGTCTTATCAAATGCTGCTTGATGAGCACGTAAATTAGCTGGAAGAGTTTTGAGTAGATCGGGAGAAATCGAAAAGTCAGATTTCCATGGCAAATAAATGGTCTCGCTGTGGATGCTCTCGATAGACGCCTTTCCACATACTCCACAACTCGAAGTCGCGTAGAAATTTCTAGACAGTTGCCCCTCATCAAAAGAACAAGATTTGGCGACTTCCACTAAGATCACATTAGGCGAGACGATCTCAGTACTGACTAACTCCTCAAAAGAGGCAATGAGCCCTTCAGTAAATAAGAAACCCCGAACTAGTGATTCATCATCACCTGGTGTGCGCATCGTGACCGCAATATTCACTACCCTTTTTACACCACGTGCAGCATGATATCTTAGTCGTATTTCTAGTGGCTCCTCGACAACAATGTGATCTTCCCGAGCGACTACCGATTGCGTATATTGGACTATTTCCTTAGATACTATTGGATTCAAGAGCGATCAAGCGTTTGGATTAATATACAAATCTTTTTCGTCTTCGCTTCTTGGCGTGAGACATTGCCAGTCCTTTTCGATCAGCAAGTAGAGCCCATCTTTGGTACCATTATCCATTCGTGCATCGAAACCTTCGAGATCGGTCTTATACCATTCTTTGACATCCGTAGCAGATAGTTCAACTCGTATATGATTCTTCTTCATGTACACACATATATAATCCGTATTCCCCTCTGTCTTCGCAACAATAGAATATTTGAATGATGAGGAAGATCCGAATTTACATTCGCACACTATTTTACCTGTCTTGTGGAGTTTCTTTACGTCTTTTGACGATAGTCTCATTCTAATAGTGGATTCTTTGATTCGTATTTTCATAG
>JAVCKV010574616.1:0-32173 GCA_032274145.1 Herpochondria borealis | reverse complement strand
TAGTGAAAATTAATTTTGCTTTTTGAAAAATTCTATTAAACATTTAAATTTTTAATTTTTTTTCATCGAAAAAAAAAACGAACCAAAAAAATTCTAGTCTATTCCAATTGCTCCGCAGGAATCGACCTGCTCGACCGCTTACTGCTTTTGGCAAAACTATTTTTCCATCATTTAACATATAGTCCTTGAATGAAAAAGTATAAATATAATTGATTTTTTTGTTGTCAAGAATAAATAGACACATTCTGAACTTTAGGTTACCTCTTTTACCCTATATAATTAATCGACATAGACCTATTAAATTTCGAATTAAAACTAATCAAATATTTTCTTCTTTGGATTCGTAATTTTAAAATAAAAAACGGCAATCCAGAATTAACTGAATCACCGAGTTTAGAATGTGGTCATTTGGAAATTGAGGTTTTGGTTTCTTGGATAGTGGTCTTTCGGGGTTTGATAAAATCACAGCATGTTTGTTTGATGAAATGTTTTATCGACTTATAGAATTGAAACCAAGGAAGCTCAATTTATCTTTTCAAGAAAAGATAAGAATGAAATCACAATCATGAGCTTACACTCGCAGCTCGGGGCTGAACGCGTCTTGCTTTCTCATAGAATGATGGAGTCGTCTCCAACAATAATAGAACGCCTTCCCGATCTTTATTTTTGCCAACCCAACCATTCTCAAAAGCTGATTTTGAGATGATGAAAAGTCCCTTTGACGCAGGGTCAGCTACATATACAAATCTTTCTGTAACTTGATAAACAACAACAAAGTGTTGCTCTTTCCAAAATGCGATACATGGAGTGGGAATATCATCAGCAAGTCTATCGTACTTGATCTTTACACCAAGTGTTTTGATTCCTAAATCATTGGCAGCATTGCTTATATCAAGCAAGGATACCCCTTCATCATTAGGTTTTATTATAGAGTAGATTTCATCCTTACGGATGTTTCCCCCAAAATACTTAGTAATCATTCTGAGACAAGCAATTCCACAATCAAGCTGTCCCATCTGCCTAAAGAAAGGAAAATTAGCTATCATAAATGTTTGTTTTTGTTTTCTTAGATCTCTGCAATATTATTAGTTTAATAATGCACATGGTTAATGAATTGATCAATAATTCTAGTCTTTTCGACAAATAGAATTACAGAAAATGTGTTGTATATAATTTTATGTTCGTGGAATTAACGATTGATAATAAATTATCTGAGTTCTTGTTAGGTGGTAGGTGTAACAGGTTGTAGACTGATAATCAAACCAATAACTATGCCAGAAATCAATAATTCGTTATTTTTAATAATATATCTTTTATACCCAATAAAAAAAACAGCTTCAAACATAACTATTTTTTTTAATATAAAAAAAATTATAGTCACTCTTTCCTATTTTATTTTCTACTTTCCTTATTTCAAAGCACCATTTTTGAAGTGTTCAAAGAAAGTAACCTAGTGTTTACTTCAAATGCCATATCTACACACGACCTAAGTTTTATTTATATTTTAAAAAAAAACTTGGTCAACCATGAAAAAAAATCTACTTACAATCAGTTCAATCGTCCTATTTAGCATTTCATCTAATGCTATGATTTTTCCTACAACAACAAATTATCAATCGGATTATTCTTTTAATCAAAATAATGAGAATATCCTTTATGCAGACTGTCCTGTTTTTAAAGCCAAATGTAATGGCACAAAAAAATGGAAAGATGGAAGCATTTATTCTGGTCAAATGAAATTTGGTCAGCCTCATGGGGAAGGTACCTTTACTTTCTCTGATGAAAGCTATTATAAAGGAGAATTTAGAAACGGCGTCCCAGAAGGAGAAGGAAAAAGAGTATACCCTGATGATAGTGTATATAATGGAGAATGGTTTATGGGTTTAAGAGATGGGAATGGTGTTTATACTTTTGCTTGCGGAGATGAATATTTTGGTGAATTTATAGAGGATCAATTCAATGGCAAGGGTACTATGCTACTTTCCTCTGGAGAAACTTACCAAGGTGATTGGAAAAATGGACTGGCACATGGTGAAGGAGAATTTACAAGATTGGATGGAAGCAAGTATATCGGTAACAATAAAAAAGGAGAACGTCATGGTGACGGAAAGATTGTCTGGGAATCAGGCGATGTACTTAATGGAGCTTGGAACGAAGGAAAATTAGAAGATGAAGCCATCTTCAATTTTAATGATGGATCAATGATGTTGACCGTTTGGAAAAATGGAGAGATGGATGACCAAGCAACCTATATTACTACGGAAGGAGAAGAATTCACAGATAATGCAAATAAGCTTGCTGAAAAAATTATTAAATCAAATTTAGAATTAACAGAATCCACTGAGACTAATTTGCAACTAGCATTTTTAGGAGTCGGTATGGAATATAGAGCTACTTTAAACTATGGAGCAGCAGAAGAAAATTTTCAATTTGCCATGGAAATGAATCCTGACGTAGAGAATTCACAATTGACCGAAATGGTCAGTAACCAACTTGCTAATCTTCAAAGGGAGAAAGAACAATTCGGAGTCGCTAATGCAAACAAGTAATTAATTATCTAAAGTAGTAACCAATTCCTCTTATTTCCTACATTAGACTCAAAATTGTCGTTTTATTACCAGGAGCTGTATCAACTTTGATACAGCTTTTTTTTATTCAAAAATTGAATGAAGTATCAATTATTTAAATTTAAAACTATAAGTCAAAGAAGCTAAGGTTGAATTAAAAATTGAAACTTGATAAGCTCCAATTGAACCTTGAGTTATTGCAACTGCCCCTGAACCTTTTGCAGCGAAATAACGATTGAAAGCATTTTTTCTACCATATAGGTTATAGACGGTAACGATCCAATCTCCCTTCCATCGTTTAGTTTTATTGGCAGATATATTATGTATTCGCCAAGAAAAATCAAGTCGATGGTAATCTGGTAATCTTGAATTATTACGCTCTAGATAGATTGGAACTGGAATGTTATTTACAGAAAAAGTTGCATTAGGAATCGTATAAGGCTTTCCAGTTTGATAAACAAAATTAAAGCTGAAGGTATTAAAATCATTCAATGAAAAATTTAAAGTTCCATTAAAAACATGTGGTCTATCAAAATCAGAATTAAACCATTCATTGTTATTAATTCTATTTTTAATCTCTACTGCATCAAACTTTCTAAGACTTTTAGACCAAGTATAATTAAACCATCCATTGACTTTCCCTTTTGTTTTTTCATAACTAAATTCTAATCCGTAGGTCTTGCCTTTACCTTGAACTACATCTCTTTCTATAAATTTTTCTAAGAAAAAATCCGCTCCTGGTTTAAAATCTAATACATTATCTATCGTTCGATAATAACCCTCCAAACTAATGGCTACCTTATTATTTTTTAAGTTTTGATAAACACCTAAACTGTAGGTATTTCCTGTTTGTGGAGCGATATAACGATCGGAAATTTTCCAACGAGAAGTTGGTAACGGAGTAGTACTGTTATAAATGTTTTGTAAATATTGTCTAGTCAATGAATAACTAGCTTTGATAGAAGTATTGGCAGCTACTTTCCATCTTGCTCCCAAACGAGGTTCTAATCCACCATAAGATTTCACCACTTCTCCTTTTTCAAAAGTATTAATTGTCACAATCTCTTCACTTTCCAAATCATCATATTGTGCTTCTTCAAAAGCACCTAGCAATAAAAATTGCGTATATCTTAAACCTAATGATATTGAAAATTTATCTGAAGGTGACCACTCACTATTTGCAAATAAAGAAAGTTCCAAACCGTTTTCATCAGGCAATTCTATTTGTTCGATATCCTCTGTATTCCCTGGAAGTAAACTTCCTGGAGCGATAGTAGTTTGATCAATTTGTACCCCTCCAGAATATTTAAATTTTGAATTTAATTCTTTAGAAAATTCAGATTGCAAACTACGGTATTGAATTCTAGATTCGTAGGTGACTGTATTGTTAGAATTTTCTTGAGGAAAAAGAATCTTTGGTGTGTAATCAGAACTGACTAAAGTAGTTCTTAAAAAAGCATCTTCCCCAACGGTATGCAACCAATTCAGCGTACCATTAAGCGTGGTATAATCATATTGATTACTCGTCGCTGTAATAGAATTAATTCTGGAACTAATATCTAATTGATAAAAATCATGACTAAAAAATCCTGTAAAAAAGAAGCTATTCTTTTGATTCGCTAAATACTTCAACTTAACTGTACCATCAATAAAATTAGCTTTGGTATTTTTTAATTTTGAAATTTTGGAAAATAAAAAGTCATTATAAAAAAAACGAGTAGAAGCTAAAACCGTTAATTTATTTTTAATGATAGGAGTCTCCACTGCGAAACGAGTAGAAGCAAATCCAATTCCTCCAGTCAAAGTTAATTGCTCTGCACTCGGATCTTTTACTTTTACATCGACCACAGATGAAATTCGTCCACCATATTTTGCCGGCATATTGGACCGATATAAATCTACACTTCCAACTGCCTCTGGGGTAAATATCGAAAACAATCCAAATAAATGAGTAGGATTAAATACAGGTGCATAATCCATGATCACTAAATTTTGATCTAATGACCCACCTCTTACTGATAATCCATTACTCGCCTCCCCTGCTGAACCCACTCCCGCTAGCATAGTTAAACTAGATAACACATCTACTTCCCCAATAGCGGTAGGCAAAAACTTTAATCTCTCAGCTGATAATTGTTGAACGCCCATCACTGTTCGTTCAATATTATCTTTAGTTCTTCCACTTGTAACTGTAATGTTATCTAATTGATAGCCAGTTGTATTTAGAATTACTTCTAATAAAACATCTTTATCTAACAATACATTCACAGTATCATCCTCAAAACCAATATTAGAAGTGATTACTTGATATTCCTTGGAGGGTAAATTTATTTTAAATACTCCTTGTTCATCTGTTGAACCACCACATGAACAGGGAGTAATAAAAACATTGGCGAATTCAATATCATTAGATGTAGCCGCATCTTTAACTTTTACTTTTAATTCAAAGTCTTGAGCTTGCACTGAAATAAAAACAAACAAATTACATAAGAGGAAAAGCATCTTATTTCTCATAGATTAATATCTATTTGGAAAATTTAATAATTAGAAATGATTTTTTTGGATATCGAATCAGGAACAAGGAATAACGAATATCGAACAAAGTGTCCCGTTCACGATTGAAGGAAAATTCGATATTCGTTATTCCAAACACCTAGGGCCATCCATCAGGTTTAACAGAAGTTCTAGTCGCACTTTCCTCACAAGGAAATTGCGTAGGACAAGTTGGGCAAGTCTCCACTATAATTGGATCATCAGGTCTTATTGGCGATTCATTAATCAAGCTCCTCTCGATAAAAATACTTTTGGTAGAAACACCAGCCGCTGTAAATTGTCCCAAGACCAAATCATTGGGATCATTGGGATTAAATAAATTTCCTAATAGCGCTGCAGGCGGCGGAGCATTCAATCCCCCACTCTCACTTATTTGATTATTAATAACTTTGAAATATTCGTAGGCAGATTCATCGATCGCATATTGTTGGATTTCAATTAAAATATCAGGTCTTCTATAAAAAGGAATCACTGTTATTTCTCGATTTTCGACAGCAACTCCGTCCCCTAATCGATCATCATAGATGGGTAATTCTGTTCCATATTTTATTTGCCAGCACTCTGGCGTACACAAATAATTATAATAAGGAGGTCCAAAATTAAAACCAGTTGGGCCGCAAGTTCCATTTCTTAAAATTCCTCTATCGCAGGTTTTGCAAACAATTAAAGGTTCGAAGGTTCTATATTTCCATAAATAAAAATTCTTCTCTCCAGCAGGATCTTGCCAATCGATACTGATTCGATGTCCTGGAATAAATTCTCCAAAGTCTGGATCAAATTTTATATCAGGTGCATACTCCACATTTATTGCATCAATCGGAACTGTTGATGTAACAGTTTGTAGTTTAGATTCTACTTTTCTCCCATCTTCAAATTCAATCAACAGTTTCCACACCTCTCCTTCTACCACTCCAAAGTCTGCCGGACAAGTATAAATACCACTATTGTCTTCCGTAAAATCAATGACTGCTCCTGAGTTTACATTCTCAATTTGTACCGAAGCATTAAGTACCTTTCTCAAAGAGTAGGTTTCAAACTCAAAAACGGACTTCGTAATTGTCACTGAAGATAAACCAACTTCTGTCAAAGCATAGCCATCAATAAAAACAATATCTGCTTGCAAATCATACTCTGCATCTACAGGTTCTACACAACTCTGATAACAAGTTGCACTTAGTAACAATACAATTACAAATGATAAAAATTTACTTATATTCATAGAGAGAATCATTTTAGTAGACAAAGGATTTCCTAAAATTAAGTCATCAAGATTCGAAGAGACAAAGAGTCAATTTAACTTTTGTGCCTTCGAGACTTGGTGCTACATCCTTATAAACGTTTGTAAAAAAAAGCAAAATTTTGCTTCAAGGTTGAGGGAATATTATTCATTATTCATTGCGACTTCCTTTTCTACCTCTTCGATAGTTTTAGGAATTGGTGGTCCCAACACTTCATTTCCATCTTTCGTAATCAAACAATTATCTTCGATTCTAATTCCACTAAAATCTCGATACTCCGCAACTTTTTGATAATTAATAAACTCTGAAAATTTATTTTCTTTTTGCCACATATCAATCAATTCTGGAATAAAATAAAGACCTGGTTCTACCGTCAGTACCATTCCTTCTTTTAATTCTTTAGCCAATCGTAAAGACTTTAATCCGAATTGAGTACTTCGCTCAAGACCATCTCTATAACCAACGTGATCTTCTCCAAAATCTTCCATGTCATGAACATCTAAACCTATTTGATGACCAAGACCATGTGGAAAAAATAAACCATGCGCTCCAGCAGCTACAGCTTCTTCTATATTTCCTTGCATCAATCCTAAGGCTTTTAATCCTTCTGCCATTTGCTTGGAAGCATTTAGATGAATGTCTTTATAAGAAGCGCCAGGCTTAAGTGATTGGATAGCAGCATTTTCTGCATCCAAAACTATTTGATATATTTCTTTTTGTTTCGTCGTAAAAGTTTTATCCACGGGAAAAGTTCGAGTGATATCGCCTGCATAATGCATTCCTGATTCCGCTCCAAAATCACCTAAAACCAACTGACCACTTTTTAAAGTATTCCCATGAAAATGATTGTGCAATGTCTGCCCGTTCACGGTTAGAATAATTGGATAAGCTAAATCACCACCTCCACCTACAGCTATCCCATGAGCAATACCCGTCAGCTCTGACTCTAATCTCCCAGCCTTTGCAGAACGCATACAGGAAACATGCATTTGTTTTGTTATAGCCAAAGCTTTTTCCATTTCAATGATTTCTTCTTTAGACTTTATCTCTCTTTGCTCTACAACTGCTTTTATTAATTTTACTGAAACTTGATATTGTAATTGTTTTACTGGAACTCCTAACCAGTCTTCCAATTGCAACATATTTTCTGTTCGATATGGAGGAAGAAAATGAATTGTTCTACCTTTCGATTTCGCTTCAAAAAGATAATTCTTTATATCTCCAAAAGGTTTGCTTTCTTTTATTCCAGATTTTACAGCTTGTTGTGCCATCGTTGGTTGAGGGCCCATCCAAACTACATATTCCACAGACATATCATTTCCAAAAAGAATAGTCTTATTTTCATCTACATCAATGATAGCTGCAAGGTGAGGAATATCAACTCCTACATAATATAGAAAGGTACTATCTTGTCGAAATCGAAAAGTATTGTCTTTATAATTCATTCCAGTTTCTTCATTTCCCATTAAAAGAATTAAACCAGAATTGATGTTTTTTTGAAGAGTTGCTCTTCGTTTTATGTAAATTTCTCTATTGAACATATATTTTATTTTAGTGCAATAGGTATCGAATATCTTGGAGGTATTCGATACCTAATTAAATGCATATGAATAAGTAAAACAAAACTAAACATTTAACCGAAAAAAAATTAATTTTATTAAGCTTCATGCAACCCTTTATCAAATAGCTGTACTAATACAGAAAACAAAGACAATAAACTATTGACAAAACAAGACCAACATATTATTCAAGGTTGTAAAAAAGGAGATCCTCAGTCTCAAAAATTACTCTACGAAAAGTATAAAGCTATGCTATTTGGTATTTGTTTGAGGTATGCACAAAACAGAATGGAGGCTGAGGATTTCTTACAAGAAGGATTTATTCGAATTTATAGAGACTTGTATCAATATCAGCCTAAAAGTGAATTAGGGGCTTGGTTAAGAAAAGTGATGGTAAACAGTTCTTTGCGACAGATTCAAAAGAACAAATTGAAATTTACAGAGGTAGATTGGAATCGAATAGAAAATCATCCTGAAGAAGAGGTGGAGACCTCAGATTTTTCTAAAGAGAAAATGCTCATCAAGATGATTCAACAATTACCATCGGGTTATCGAATGATTTTTAACATGTATGTCATGGAAGGTTTTACGCATCAAGAAATTGCTTCCTATTTAGACATCAGTGTCAATACTTCGAAATCTCAATTATCACGGGCAAAAACTCATTTAAAAAAATTATATAAAAAAATTATCAACGCATATTAATTTATAGCAGTAATGAAAGATAATAAGAAAGATAAGTTTGAAGCGTTTATAGAAGACTCTCTTAACGGATACGAGGAAAATCCCTCCGATTTGCTTTGGGAAAATCTTGAAACAAAAATTCCTAAACCTCCTCAGCAATCTAGTAATGCTAGAGGTTGGCTATTATTGTTGGTATTATTGTTTTTTATTGGAGGTAGTGGTTACTGGTTGAAATATACCTCTGATATTACGGAGGTAAATGCTACCCTTCAAAATCAAGAGAAAAAAATTAATTCAATTGCAAAAGAAGTAGCTAAAATAAGTTCGAATTTGGAAAATGAAAATAATACTTCATTCACTACTACTGAAAAAGAAGTGAAGCCATTCAACCCAATTCTGAATAACAATTTACCGACTGAAAGTCAAACTAATCAAAAAGCAACTAACAACCCTATATCACCTAACACTGTTCAAACGGAAAAATCAAAAAATATTTTCACAGACAATACTTCCGTTAAATCTATTCTTAATAATGAAATAATCAAAAAAAATCAATCTACTCTAAATCAAAAAGAATTTCCAAAAAGAATATCAAACCAAAGTATAGATACAAAAGAGGACTCCTCTTTACAACTTAAAACAACTACTCAAACTCAAGCTGTCCCTAAATCTTTAAAAGAGTTAATGACAACACCAATGGAAAATATTTCATCCATTTGGGGAGCGGTTACCTCAGAAAATAAAAAGGAAGACTCCTTAAATAAAATTGACCTAATTGATTTGATTGGAAAGAATGAACGTAAAATTGGTTTTGAATTTTACAGTTTTTCGGGAGCTACATTTCCAGATATCAATTTCCAATCTCCAGTCAATAATGTCAAAAAACAAAACAGTAAAAATTTCAGCATAGGAATTTTACATAACATTCATTTCAAGAAAAAATGGACTTTACAAATTGGAATAGAAGTTACCCAAAGAACAATAGGGTCGAATTTCACCAAAGCTATGGAATATGGAAATCTTGAAACATTGATTACTAATAATCAATATCAATCAAAAAATACTTATCAAATTAATTCTAATTATGGTCGACAGATTTTCACAAGTTACATAGTGAACACTAAAATGAATGATGGTTTGGATATTACAAGTGGAGATGCTTTTAATGCTAACATTAACATTATTAGAACTCAAAAGTATTTTGCAATTCCATTGTTATTTAAATATAATTTTTCTAATCCTTATAAAAAATTACGCTGGACGGCAAAAGCAGGCGTTATAGATAGAATTTATTTTCAAGAAAATGATATTGGAGAAGTTGCCTTCCAAAATATTTCTAATTCTCGATTAACACATAATTATACGATTGTTGAAAATGTGGGACATGGAAATACTGCAACAAGACTTGGTGTAGAAGTAGTGTTAGCAGCAGGGATGGAATATCACTTCAATGAAAATTTAGGAATTATCATTGAACCAAAATTCAAAAAGAATATTTTAGAAAGAACAACTGTCAATCCTTATACTATTGGAATTTACTACGGATTGAGATGGACATTTAATAAATAATTTTTCTTATTCATATATTTTATGACCTCTTGTACCCTATTCCATCTCTTGGAATTAGGGTGCAGAAGAGGATTGAAAACTAGAATTTAATTTCGCAATTTATTGTAGCTGTTGGCTTTAGCCGACACGAATTATTTTTCAAAGAAAAATAATTTCAATTTCTTTCATGTGCCAGCTAAAGACAACAGCTACTCATTCACAATTTATTATTATGAAAAAAGTAATCACATCGTGTGTAATGGTATTGTTATGTCAACTGATAAGCTTTGGACAAATTTGTTCAATCGACCTAGGAGAAGACCAAAGAACTTGTGAATTTCAAGATACTTTAATCGGAATCCCCATAGGTGGCACATGGGCATATCTCTGCACAGACTCTACTGCAATTATTTCTTTCGAAGAATTAAATGATAGTTCTACCTTAGTAACTTTCTCAAAATGTGGGAGTTATATATTTGAATATAGCATTTCTGATTCTTTGTGTGTACCGAATTTAATTAGTGATACGCTACAAATTGATTTTGAAAATCCAGCAATAGTTCATTATACTGCTGATGTAGGAATAGATTTGGAATACAAAGATTACGAATGTCAACAAGATACTTCCGTCGCCTGTGCTCCTTTTACTGTAATAGGTGAAGCTCCAAAACCTGTTTGGATTTTTCTCCCTCGGTCAGGTAATTGTTTTGGAAATTCCTTTGAGGTATCTATTTCAGATTCTATTTTAAATTGTATAGCTGACACCATCACGGTAGTCGAAGGGAATCATAATGCGACAATAGATTCAGGAGACGAAATAGAAGTTTGTCAAGATGAAATTTTAACTCAAGAAAATGGAGTAATCATTTCAGATATATTTTTCTCTACTATTTTCCAAACAGGAAACAACTCCATTGATAGTCTAACCAATCAATGTCCATTTCCCTATCAGTGTTTTTCTCCACCTTCACCAGAATGTATTGATAGTGTTATTTATGATACTCTACAAATGATTATTCCAATACATTTGGGTGGCGAATGGCAAGTTGTGGAAAATAATCAATTACTTCCATTAGATTCTAACAACGTTTTTACAATAGGCAGTACTGATTATTTATTAAACGTCTCTCCTACTCCACAGACCTATGCAGCTACATTTGAAATCGAAGAAATCACTCCCAACGGAGATACTGTTTTTCTTTCAAATAATATAACAATAGACTTCCAGTGGGTAGAAAACTGGGCAACTGATACTGTTCAATATATCGACTCTTTCCTAATTATCAGTGATTCCTGTTGTATCGGAGGTGCTGTGATTGCATATACACATGACCCTGCACCACCTGTGCCTGAATATATTTGTCCTCCATTTTCTGTAGAATTTATTCCAGCACTCTTAGCCAGTTCGCCGCAAGTAATTTGCGATGACAGCACTTATGTCGTCGTCATTGAGTTGAATCAAGGTATACCTCCTTATCAATACTCTGGTACATCAGGAACCCTTAATGGTAGTATATTTACAAGTGATACGCTTTCTATAGATTCTCTTTTTTATGAATTTGAATTCACAGATAATGGTAGTTGTGAAGTGACTGCCAATGGAGAAATTTGTCCTTGCCTTTGGGGAGGAAATCCTCCAGTTTTTGATTTGACTATAGTTGATGACTGTGGGGTACAACAAGTTGGATCTTTAAATATTGAGAACAATATGAATATTCACCCTCCTTACCTTTATTCTTTAGATGGGATCAACTTTCAGGAAGAAACCTTCTTTGATAGGTTATCCGAAGGGTCTTATAAATTGACCGTAAAGGATAGTTTCAATTGTATTGTTACAAATGATTTTCTAATTGAAAAAAATCAAATAACAAGTTATGATATAGTCACTAACAATATCCTAATTTGTGGAAATGAAAATATATTGTTAGAAGTGGATAGTACAGGCTATACTTCTAATTCCTATATCCTGTGGGAAAATGGAACTACAGGCGCTCAACAGATTATCAATACAGAGGGATCGTATAATGCTTTTCTTATTAATACTGAAAATTGCAACACCTACTCTGAATATTTTGAAGTAGAAAATATTCCATTCCCATCTATTAATGACATAAAAATTCCAAATGTTTTCACTCCTGACAATGATGGCATCAATGATTTTTACAATCCAATCATTGATGAAGAATTAACAGTTACCAATTACAACCTAAGCATTTTCAATCGCTGGGGACAACGCGTTTTTCATTCTACAGATAAAAATAAAAAATGGGAACCAGATAATGAAGCTTTTATGGGAGTCTATGTTTGGATATTAAACTTGGAGTTGGTCAGTTGCACTGGTGAAATAATTTACTTCAAAGACTCTGGAGATTTGACTTTAATTAAGTAGCTGTTGGCTTTAGCAGACACATCAAATAGTTGAATATTTTTCTATGAAAAATAACTCGTGTCGGCTAAAGCCAACAGCTACTTCATCCAAATAAATTGATAACAATAAAAATACAACGTTGGATTCACAGATGGTAAAGGTGTGAGCATTTCGCTCAGGTGAAGTTTGTCGAGGTCTAAGGAAAGGAAACTTTCTGTCTTACGATTTGGGCGAGACGGACGAACTACACAGCTTCTGAATTAAGGGCTTCGGCCAGAGTGAACTTTTTTTAGGAGTCATCTTTCTGTTTGTGTTTTTAAAAATAAAATCTATCAAAACATAACCTGTTTTCAATTGGTTGTAAAAACCTTGATAGACTCGCAGTTATCTTTTTTACAATAATATTTTTGAAATACCGCTTTCGATTTATTTTTTGAAATTTCACTAATAAAAATTCTGCAAGTATGACCTTCCTCACCTTTTGGAGCCATTAACATTCTTCCTAATAATCCATCTTTTAAACCTTTATTCATTTCAAAATATAGATATTCATTATAATTCATTTTCTCTGTAAATGAATTTACTACTTTTGCATCAACGGGTTTCATTTCAATATATTCTCGAATCACATCTGGAATAAAATTTAATTCTTCCTTTTTTAAAACAATACTTTTACCGATTTTTTCACGTTCAAAAATCATAGGTAAACTCGCTATTCCATACAACTTTAATTCACTTGCAGTTCCAATAAAATACTCAGAATAGTTTTTAGTAACATTATTACTATCAATCATAAGAAGACAAGTAGTTGAATCAAATTGATAGATTTTAGCTTTTTTATACATAGAAGAT
This sequence comes from Herpochondria borealis, assembly GCA_032274145.1. Classification (NCBI taxonomy): domain Eukaryota; phylum Rhodophyta; class Florideophyceae; order Ceramiales; family Ceramiaceae; genus Herpochondria; species Herpochondria borealis. Next base: position 18,804 of record JAVCKV010574616.1, on the reverse strand, counting down.
GAATTTAAGTTCTCTAAATATTCTGGACGGAAAGACAATTCTTCATCCTCATATCTTTTATGCAATACCTTCTTATGCTCAAAATATATCGTATCATTTTGGATTACGTATTCTCCATGAATCTCCGTTATCGATTTTTGTTTTTTTGGTAAAGCACCAGAAAAAGAAACACTCTTAATCAAATAAGATCCATCATCGTAAAGCGTCTTTTCAACAGTATCATTCAATACTTTTCTATAATATTTTTTGAAAACATTTTGAGCAGAGCCAATTTGTAAAGAAATAAAAAACAGGAAGAGTATTGTTTTAATTTTCATCAGTTAAATTTTAAGTTGTAAATATAACTGGTATAATGAGAAATTATTGCAAATGATTATTCTATCATAATAAACACCTAATTCAAGGGTTGTCTGATAGCAACTCCTTGAAAGTAAAAACCTCACAGAGCGAATAAACGCCCTGCAAGGTTTCGCTAACAATATAATCTAGTGCATCTTTTGTAGTTAGATAGTTAGTCAAAAATTAGAAGACATCCTTCTACCAATATTATTGGGGTATATGTCCATTAAAGTGGGTAAAAGAAAATGACAAATTAAAATTCAGTATGCTTCTATTTGTACTTGGAAACAAAACTTCAATTATAATTATTTTTTTTAAAATAAGAAGTTAAATGATAGAAAATTAGTTTAGCCAAGAGCAGTAAGCGGGTAAGCAGGTCGATTCCTGCGGAGCAATAGGAATAGACTAGACTTTTTTTTGGTTCGTTTTTTTTGGCAATGAAAAAAAATGAACAATACCCAAATTACTAGCATGCTTCAACAACAAAAATGTATTTGCAGTTTACTACCCACGGTATTCAACATAGACTCTATTATTTTATCGTATAAGAAAAACCAGCACTGATAGTTCTTCCAAACTTATATTTTGAGTAGATATATTCTTCTCCTTTAAAAGTGGAAGACGTTTGGTACGTTGCATCTAACAAGTTATTTGCAGAAAATCTTAAAGCGATTCCATTGTCTAATCTTTTAGAAATAGTAAAATCTAATTGAGGTCTTGACTGCTCATAAACATCTGGTGTTCCTTCTTGTCCAACGACCACCAATCTTTTTCCAAATACATTAAAGGATAAAGCTGCATCAATATTTTTTTCTGGTGCAGCATACATCAAACTAGAGTTAACGATAAATGGAGACTGACCAAAGAATGGACGAAATTCAGCAGCTTCCGAATTATACTCTTTTATGATTGCTAACTCTGCAGCCTTAATATCTACTTCTGAATGAATCAAGGAAAAGTTGTTACTCCATTTAAAGTTGTTCAATGCTGGGCTGATAAATCCTAAACTTTTTCTCCACTCCAACTCTACTCCATATAAAAATGCTTGATCAACATTTTCATATTTGAATTCTGGATTTGCTTTTAACTGATCGACTAAAATGATTGGATTTGTAAAATCTTTGAAGTACGCTCCAACTGCTAACAATTCTCCTCCGTTTTGTAACCACTCCCATCGTAAATCAATATTCGTAACTTCTGTCACTTCCAAATCAGGGTTTCCTGTGATAAATGCACTACCAATAAAATCGATATTTGAGAATGGAGCTAACTCTCTCAAGTTAGGTCTTGCCACTGTATTGGAGTAAGAACCTCTCAAGTTCATTCGCTCTCCCAATGCATAAACTAAATTTACCGAAGGCAATACTTTATTTAATTTTGTAGTAGAAGTTACTTCTTCACCTGCCTCCATGTAAGTCGTACTTAATTGCGTGTTTTCATATCTTGCTCCAGCAATTACTTTTAATTTTTCCGTTGCTTGAATGGTTGCCATTGCATAAGCAGCAGCGATATTTTCGTTACCCGTATATTGATTACTTTCTTTGGTATCATTTACTAAATAGTTTCCGATTTGGTTTCTTGAATTATCTGTACCAATCCATCCACTATTGTCATCTCCAAAAAACGCAGCTACATCTCCGTTGAAATTTTCAGCAGCAGCACCTCTTTGTACAGAGAAATTGTACTCTGAAAATTCCCTATCTTTTTGAGCATATAATCCTCCAAGTTTCGCTTTTACTTTTTTAGAAAAAGGAATCATTACGTTTACTTTTCCTTCAAATTGATTGTCATTCAATTCTCTAAATAAGTGAGAAGGAAATGTATATTCGGATGGTGCATTGATTTGATACTCCTCAAATCCTGGATCATATTCATAAGCAAAAAATCTTAATTCAGGTTCTAATTGTTGAGCTTGGTTGTAACTTCCAATCCAATCTAATCTGATTTTTTTCTTTCCAAAAACATGTTCTCCTTTTAATTGATTTTGGAAAATTGAACGCTCTCGGAAATGTTGTGTTGCAGAAGTGAAGACTTCAGGGCTTCTCACATCGTAAGCAATATGCTCGCCTACTAAATTTTGTCCGATTATATCTGCGGTATGATTATAAATAGAATTAAATGAAATTGTATTGTTATTGTTTAATTTATACGCTAAACCTAACATACTATTTACGGTTGGCGTTTCTACACTTCTATGGTCATTTAAAATAAAATTTGGATTCAAGGTAGAAGCTGTAGGATTTTCCAATTGGTAATTTCCATTAATTCCGTTAGAATAATTTCTGTATTGTCTGTTGTAACCTGCGTTAAAAATAACTCCAATTTCAGATTGATTTTCCAATTTAAAATTATTAGTAAAAGACATCGCAACACTATGATCCATTGGGCTAGTTTTTGCCATAGGCGTCATATTGGTTAAAACTTCACTTGAAGCATCTTCTACTTTTTGAGCTACCTCATCAAAATATTTTCCATAAGTTGACGCTTGGTTTAGAAGGTTACTTTGATTGTCTTCGTTCGTCAACATTTCAGATAGTGAACGATAACCATCATCATATCCCAACCAATCTTTATTCCCTCCATCTTGAGTTAAAAAATCATTCTTCAAAGAACTCTGTGTATTATAAGCTGTTGAAACAGAGATAGTTAAAGCAAATTCTTCAGGAAAGCTTTTCGTTTCCAAATTCACATTACCACCTGTGAAATTTCCAGGAAGGTCAGGTGAAAAGGTTTTTGAAGTAACGATATTATCCAACAAACTAGCAGGAATTAAATCAAGGTTAACTGAATTTCTATAAGGATCAGCCCCCGGTAAAGTTGCGCCATTAATTTGAGCAGTAGAGTAACGATCACCCAATCCACGAACCACTACTCCATTATCCATCACCGTCACACCAGTTACTTTTCCAACTGCTGCTGCTGCATCACTGATGTTCATTTTACGCATTTCTTGAACAGAGATTCCGTCAGAAATTCTATCTCCTTTTAGCATAGAAATCAACAAAGCATTTTCACCAGTTTTCTTTACTTTATCCACGACAACGATTTCTGCCATCTCAACTCCTTCCGTCATTGTTGCATCTACGTAAGTCACATCGTCTTCTTTGATGATGATATTTTCAAAAGTTTTAGTTGAATATCCTACATAAGAAATTTCTATCGTGTAAGTCCCTGCATCTATTTTGATTTGATATTTTCCATCCAAATCAGTTTGATCACCTGAACCTAATTCTTTAATTAAAATATTCGCTCCCATCAAACCTTCGTTGAACTCTCCGTCCATGATAGTTCCTGCTAATGTTCCTTGCTGCGCAAAAGACATATTTGCAAAAACAGAAAAAATAAGAAAAGTTAGAATTGATTGTAAATTCATCATTTTCATAATTGCACTAGATTTTTAAATTTTTAATAAAAATTATTATTGTTAGAAAACTGGTAATTAGGTATCGGATACTTTCAAAGTATCCGATACCTTTTTGAAACTATTATTTCAATACTGTCATCTTCCGAGTCAACACCACATCGTTTGCAACAAAAATTACTATGTAAGTAGCGTTTGGTAAATGAGCCACATTCACTTCAACTTGATGATTACCTTCCGCAATATTTTCACCATCCAAAACGGTCATCATTTTTCTCCCAGTCAAATCATATACATTCATGGTTACTTGCGATTGAGTAGGAATTGTATAATTGAAAGTAGTTACCTCATTGGCAGGGTTAGGATTGTTTTGTTCTAAAACAAAACCTTCTTGATTGGCAAATAAATCATTAGTTGAAGTAGTCACACAAGGAGTACCAAAATGTCCATACTGACTTAAGGCAGTCCAACCAGATGCCCAATTAGTAGTCTGGTCAAATGCTCCTTTGTAAGTAACTTGTTGGAAAAAATCATCCGAAGGAACTACTGCACCTTCTAAAGCTGGACTTCCCGTTCCTAAGGTTGGAATAAAGTTACCATCAGCAGTTCGGCTAATACCGCAAAGTATCGGATCAACAATTGTATTTCCATTGTTAGCTAAATGATCGATTACAGCAGATGAGTTCGCATCATTTCCATCAGCATACACATCAACAATGTCGTTAAGTGTTGAACCCGCTCCAAAGTCAAACCAGATATTATTACTGATAACCAAATCACCATTTAAGAGATTTTGGTACGCATCCACATTTCCGTTAGGATCATTCGGTAAGTCTTCGATACTAATCGCTAGGTCTTTAAAACCTGTAAATATACTGTTAACATAAGTGCCACCTGCATTGTCTCTGAATAACAAAGCATGTTCATTAGAAGCAGATGCACCAACACCTGATCCAATATAAGTTGCATTAGAAATAGTTGGTTTTGAAAATGGAGCTTCACCATCAGGTTTTGCACCATCATGCTCACCGCCATTTCCAGCAAGGTCTGCATCTTGAACGACTAACCAAAACTGTCCTTTTCCTCTCCAACCAAAATCATAATCCATTCCATCATCTCCACAAAAAGCGGAAACCAAATGTTTTACTTGAGCCGTTCCACCAAACCATTCGATGCCATCATCTGAGTTAGCATATACTTCGATATAGTCTAGAACAGTTCCGCTACCGACACCACCTAAAGTCAATCCATTGATTTCATCTCCTGGCGCTAACTCAGCACCTCCATGACGAATCGATACATATTTTAAGACACCTGAACTTTCAGTATCATTTGGATTTGTTCCTCCACCATATTCCGTTCTAGTTTCATTTGGAATGCCTTCGACAAACTCAATGTTTCCAGGGCGAGCAATATTTCCACTACCTAAAATGATTAATCCACCCCACAATTTTCTATCTGTTTGGTCAAGCGTTATTGTTCCATTATCTATTTCTGAAGTAAAGATGATTGGCTCAGTAGCCGTTCCTTCTGCAAAAATCTGAGCGCCTTTTGTTATAATTAAAGAGGCAGGATTAGAGCCTGCTGCATTTACTTTTCCTTGAATAACTGTTCCTGCTTCAATATTCAAAATACCACCCGCCTCTAAATAAACATATCCATCTAATAGATATACATTATTTTTAGTCCAATTATAGGTACCAGTAGTTAGGTCTGCATCAGTAATTTTAATCTGCGCATTTCCCAAAAGAGAAAAAGTGAATAATGTAAAAAGTAGATTGTAGATTTTTTTGCTCATAATAAATTGAAATTTAGAATTCAGATTATTTGTGATTTAATTACAATGCAAATGTAGTGTTGGTAGATTAATGCTTGGTGAAAGAAGTGATAAGGAAAGGTAAATTATGAGGAGATAAATCTTCGTTTAGGTTAATACGAATTTTACAATACAAGAATAAACTTTACAGTTCCTTAATGTTGAAAAATCAACATTTAAGTATGTAAAGCTGTTGTAAATTTAGTGTAAAGTAACTTCCAATAAATGCTATCTAAATGGTGATTTGCATTAAAGACGTATTAACAAATGATTAATTCGATTTGGAAACTAGCACCCTTGTTTTAATGCCATTAAATTAGATTTTCATTAAAAAAGAAATTAGATAAACTCTCGAAATTAATAATAACAGATGGATGAAAACAAAATTAAAATTCTACTAGTAGATGACGAACCTGATATATTAGAATTTTTAAAGTACAATCTTCAAAAAGAATCCTTTCAAGTCTTTACCGCAGATAATGGAAATGAAGGAATCAAAATTGCGGAAAGAGAATTACCACACCTTATTATACTAGATGTGATGATGCCAGAATTGGATGGCGTTGAAACTTGTCATCGCCTCAGAACCAATCCTGATTTGGATGATACCCTAATTACTTTTTTGACTGCGAGAGCTGAGGAGTATTCTCACATTGCAGGCTTGGAAGCGGGTGCCGATGATTATATTCAAAAGCCAATTCGTCCTAGACTTTTGGTCAGTCGAGTGAAAGCATTATTGCGACGATCCGTAAAAAGAGAAGCCAATCCATCCAAAATCAATGAATTATTAGCCGTTGGTTCTTTGCAAATTGATAAAGAAAAATTTCAAGTCTTTAAGAGAATAGAAGAAACTGAACAAAAAAAAGAAATTGAGCTAGCTAAAAAGGAATTTGAAATCCTATGGTTGATGGCTCAAAAACCTGGTAAAGTTTTTTCAAGAAATGAAATTTTCCGAAAAGTCTGGGGCTCTAATGTAATTGTGGGAAATAGAACGATTGATGTTCATATCAGTAAGTTAAGAGAAAAAGTGGGCAATGAAATTATTAAAACGATAAAAGGAATAGGTTATAAATTGGAGGAAAACTAACACATGCTATCGTTTTTTATTCCCTAATTTATGCCCATTTCGTGTTTAGCTGATTTTCCAGTACGATATTTGAATTATAACTAATCTAAATTAAATATTATATGGGAAATTTATTAATAGACAAACAAAACAAAAGAGCATTTCTAAAAAATGCTGAATTAAATCTTAATCCAAGAGAATTTGAGATTCTTTGGTTGCTCGCTTCAAGGCCACAGCGAACATTTTCAGTGGATGAGATGATTAATGCTATTTTTCGCTCTGGAATGATTGTGAATGATAAAAGCATGATTCATAGATTGACAGAAAATATCTGCAAAAAATCAGGTACACCTTTTATACATCAGGTCAATAAAGATACTTATCAATTCAAAAAAGCAGGGTAAATTGTCCTGTTTATTTCCCTTAGATTAACTCATTATTAAATCTTTGATTCCCCTCAAAATTATTCCTCTTTCCTTTTAAGTTCCTATCGATCCTTGTTATCTTGCCGCCGATTTTACATATAAATATTTCTTAAAGTATTAAGTCTAGTGATTTAATATTTGTGGGCTCTTTAACAAACAAACTCTATGGATCCAATTATGTTAGTCATGTGGGGCGGATTTATTCTTTCTGCTTATTCCGTTGTTGGAAATGACGTTATTCAAACCTTAGGAACTTTCCTTGCTTCTAATGAAGACAAACCTTGGTATGTATTATGGGCCTTTGCTGGCTCCATACTCGCAGCAACCTTAATCTATGGTTGGTATCAATATAGTGGAGATGTTTCTTATCAAAGGTTGCTTGGCGATGGTGGATTCGCAGATCCAAAATATAGTGACCCACGGGATATTGCAGCTTTTGGTTGGCCTTATTTATTACCTCCTTTGGTTTTAATGGTGATTACCAGATTTGGAATTCCTGTAAGTACTTCCTTTTTGATTCTTACCTTTTTTAATCCAAAGAATTTGCAGAGCATGGTCATCAAATCCATGACTGGTTATTTGGTAGCATTTGGTGCAGCGATCATACTATATATGTTCATCACTAAAGCGCTAGAAAAGAAATATGCTAATACTGAAATAACAGAGTCACAAAGAAAATGGTGGACAGTTGCTCAATGGTCTTCTACTGGTTTTCTGTGGACGCAATGGTTAGCTCAGGATTTTGCAAATATTTATGTTTACTTACCGAGACAAGTAGATACTCAAACATTTGTTATTTCATTATGTATTTTATTAGCCATGTTGGCTTATATTTTATATTCTAGAGGTGGTGCTATCCAAAATATTGTCAAAGCAAAAACCAATACAGGTGATATTCGGTCGGCTACCTTTGTCGATCTTTCTTATGGAATTGTTCTTTATTTCTTCAAGGAATTAAATAATATTCCAATGAGTACCACTTGGGTATTCTTAGGTTTGTTGGCTGGTCGTGAAATTGCATTAAGATATAACTTAGAGAAAAAAGTACCTAAAGAAACTTTGAAAGATTTGGGTTCAGATTTAGGAAAAGTATTCTTTGGGTTGGTGATAAGTATTGGTTTGGTATATTTGATTAAATTTATCACAGTTTAAGGTAAGATTGACTCGCTTCACTATTGTGATGATTGTTTAGATTAACTATTATTAAATACGAACAATAGTTAATCTAAACAATCATTACAATTCAACAATCATTCTATAACAACATACACACATCATATGAAAATTCTAATTCTTTGTACTGGAAATTCTTGTCGAAGCCAAATGGCGGAAGGTTATCTTAAACAATTCGTTGGAGACACAGCTGAAGTTTATAGTGCTGGAGTAGAAACTCATGGAGTCAATCCTAGAGCAATCAAAATTATGGAAGCAGATGGTATTGACATCAGCAAACATACTTCTAATCATATCGACGAATACGCTGACCTTCAATTTAATCATATCATCACCGTTTGTGATCATGCAAAAGAAAGATGTCCTGTCTTTCCAAGTGAAGCCAAACAACATCATTACAATTTCCCTGATCCGGCCAAAGCAACTGGTACGGAGGAGGAAATCATGAAGTCTTTTAAAAAGACTAGAGATTTGGTCAAAGATTATTTAAGAGAATTTGTCAAAAGGGAAATGGTTGCTGTTTAAAAATATTCAGCTTTTCTTTCGACAAATCACATCTTAGAGTATTTAATATCACGAAGGCTCGAAGACACAAAGGTTCAAAATATAACCTTCGTGTCTTCGAGCCTTTCTAGTTTAATCAAACATTTCTATAGGCTTTAAGAACTCATGCTATACTCGCTGCTCTCCCACAGAGGTCGCAAAGCATGATCAATAATTACCCTTCCTTTACAACTATTCTCTTTCAACCTTTCTCTTCTTTTGCTAATAACGTAATGTAAACCTGACTTACATTAACTCTGACTTAACATAAGTCAAATTCACTACTTATTACTTAAACAACTGATAATCATTACTTTATATAATATATTGATTCTTAAATTTTCAATACCCACCCTCAATGTTAATTTAATGTAAACAAAAGATTAACCAAATGTTGCCAATTTGGATTGGATTTTGTAGTTTTGCATCATCAAGAAACAAAACTTCCCCGCTTTTAAAGCTCCCGAAATTTTCTTCTGATTCAAATTTCCATTTTTATGAAAAATATCTTGTACATATTATTAATCACTTTTTCCTCCTCCTTACAAGGTCAGGACAATGTGGCTTATGTACGAAGTATAGAAAAATCTTCTACTCTAAAGAAGGCATCCAAAAAGGAAGTTTTAGAAACGAAATTCGAATTGCGTGATCGTCTAATCTTTATGGAAGCTACGCTAAATGGAAAAGCTGGAAAGTACATTTTAGACACTGGTGCACCAATGCTTATGGTAAATGCAAAACCTAAAAATGCGACTTCCAATATTAGTAGTATTTCTAAATCTTGCCAAGCAGAACTCATCCAAGTAAAAGAATTCAACTGGGGAGGTACTTCTAATAAATCAGTCGAAGCAATTGCATTTGATATGACTGAATTGGAAAAAATAACTGGTGAAAAAATTGATGGATTGATTGGTCAAAATATGTTTAGTAATTTTGAATTGTATTTAGATATCGCCAATCGAAAAGTACAATTACATCGAGTGTATCGTTCTAAGTTACATAAACATAACAAACCTTCTACAAAAATTCCTTTTGTCCTTCATGATCATCTTCCTGTCATTACGGTTAAGATTGATGGAAAAAAATATCGCTTTGGAATTGATACTGGAGCAGAAGTAAATGTGTTGGATAAAAATGTAGCGGACCAATTACCTGAAGCATTTTTTAAAAATAGGATTGTGGATGATTTGCAAGGTGTAGATGGAAAACCTCAAATTGTACAAACTGCTTCGCTCCATGAATTTGAGGTAAAAGATAATACTTATGCTGATTATCGTTTTTTCTTAATGAACTTAGAACATTTGCAAACAGAGGCATCTCCCAAACTAGACGGTATTCTTGGTTTTCCTTTTTTCGAAGAAAATGCTATTTCGATTAATTATAAAAAACAACGTATTTACATTTGGTAGAAGTGATTTCAAAAAACTAAAATCATCCCGAGTTTTTAATAAGAAAATTCGGGATTTTTTAAAAAAAAAATCACTCGAATATAGATTCGAGCCTGTCGGAGTTCAACGTGCCCTCTAATTTGACAAGACTTACTCAGGCTAGGCATACATAGTTCAATAATAAATTTAAATTCTACAATTCCAAAACACTCCCCTGCTCCGCCGACTCTACCTCAGGCAAAATATCATTATTATCCCAAAGTCCAGAAGTCAAAGTCTTCGCATAAGCAATCGGTAATTCTGTCTCTAGCATTCTCGCAAAAGTCTCTTCATGGTCATAATCAAAACTATGATGCTCAAATGTGAATTTATTGTTATCATACTTTAGCAACATATACCAAACTCTAGTTGTTCCATCATTTGCAGGCATTCCTATAACTCCAGGATTGAGCCAATATTTTTCATTTTGAACATCGTGAAATGGTAAACCACAATGTCCCGCTATAATTACATCTGAATTTGTCTTTTCAAAATTTTTAGATTTTATCTCCCAAGGTGTGGTACGAAATACAAACTCTGAAGTATTGAAATAAGAGCCATGAACGACAACACATTTTTTTCCATAAAAATCAAATTCTAAAAATTCAGGAATCGTAGTCATCCATTCAACAGACGCTTTGGAAACTTTCTTTTGCGCATACGGATACCATTGCTTCGCAAATAAATCGCAACGAGAATCTACATTAAAATCACAACCACAATCTTCTAATCCATCTCTTAATTGAATTTCAACATTCCCTGCTATATTATGAATCCCCCAATCTTTTATGGCTGTTACACATTCTTCTGGGTCTGCGCAATAGCCTACGATGTCTCCCGTGCATATGATGTTATTGGCTGCTATGCCTAGGTTTGTGGCAATTCCTTTCATCGTCTCCAATGCTTGAAGATTACTATAAACTCCGCCGAATAGCAAAACGGTATCTTTTAAATTTCCTATATTTTTATGCTTCTCCATTACTATTTATTTTAACTCCTCCTTTCAATCATTTGCGAGTACTAAATAATTTCGGTAACCAAAATACAATAAAACAAAGCAAGCTCCCAATGATATTGATGGACAATTGATCCCCATATTTTCCATCAAAAAAGACTAAACTCTGTGGGTAAAGTCCACTTGCTAGAATAACTCCTAACAATATACCTACGCCAACTGAAAGATAAAAAGAAATTGGTGGAAAATTTTTATTCCAAAAAATAAAAACGGGCGCCAATCCAATTACCATTGTTCCACTTACCGTTGTCGCAGATAGAATTTCAGGATTAAAGAAAACTGGTATTGTACCGATAATCGTCAAAGCGACCATTGCCAATCGTCCTTTTTTTATCGTGACTTGTTTTGCATTACCTAAATCTATAACTGCCAATTTTGAAAACGATGTAAAAGTTGAATCCAAAGTAGAAGCAGCGGAAGTAATCATAATAAAATTCATCATCAACATCATGCCTACTCCAACTGATTGGCTCACCTCTACTGCTGCTTGTCCTTTCATCCCTTGAAACTGCGCATAGATACCAACGAAACTAAATAAGATAATACAAACACTTCCAATAATACTCGCCCAAATAAAACTCTTTAAAGTTGTTTTTGGTTCAGCAATAAATCCTCTATCTGTCATCACGGGATCATGAAATGGATAACTAAAAACTTGGATCAATGCAAGGAATGCTAAATTAAGTCCACCTGCCATCGTCCATTCTCCTGATGTGACGAATTTTCCTACCTCATTATTTTCCTTCGGTAAAAGAATCCCTAAAATAATAAACAATAGAATTCCGAACAATGCCATCTGTATCACATCAGTCATTAACGAACTGCTCAATCCTCCTTTCAAGGCATAAGCCAAGGTCATTAAAGTAAAAACCAAAATGGCTGCGAAATAAGAAGTACTCCCATGCTCTCCAAAGTAAGAACCAATCACCATCGTATTCGACCAGACTTCATTGAACAATCGAATCGCAATCAAAACCGAAAACAACCAAACTGCCGCCTGACCATATTTAGTTTTCAAAAAATGATGGATACTTTGAAAACCTCCCTGAGTTCTCATTTTATAAATAATCCAACCTGCCACTAAAAAGGATAAATAATAAACGGAATAGGCAAATCCTCCTACAAAACCAAAGCTTAGTCCTAAGTTCGCCGCATTGGTAATTGATTTAGCAAATAGCCACGAAATCACTAAACTACTCGTCAATACCCACGTATTAGGAGATTGGTCTTTTTTACTGCCCTTAAAGAAGTTATTTTTAGTTTTTGCCCAAGGAGAAATAAGTATCAAGATGATACTTGAGGCTATAATTAAAAGCCATTGAATCTCAGTTATTCCCATATTCATTGAAAAAATTAAACAATTTGCTTTTCGAATCACAAAGAAGAAGAAATTCAAAGAGACTCGTTGTCTTTACCCGAACTTATTTAAGAAAAAACTATCTTTAGTCTTTATTTTTCAATCATTATATAGCAGCTGTTGAAGAATTTCTAATCTCTACAGAGATTCTTCAACAACTTTATAGATAAAATTAATATTATGTCTTCCGCAGTTAAAAAACTCTCTCCTAAAAATTTATGGAAAAACTTCGCCAATTTGAATGCTGTGCCAAGAGCTTCTAAAAAAGAAGAACAAGTCATTGCATTTGCTAAGTCATTTGGAGAAAAATTAGGCTTAGAAACAATAGTCGATAAAGTAGGGAATGTCATTATCAAAAAACCCGGTACTAAAGGTAGAGAGAACGCAACGACTGTAGTGATGCAAAGTCATTTAGATATGGTGCATCAAAAGAATGCGGATACAAAATTTGATTTTTCGAAGCAAGGCATTCAAATGATTGTCGAAGATGATTGGGTAAAAGCTAAAGGAACGACTTTAGGTGCTGACAATGGAATTGGAGTAGCTGCCATCATGGCTGTATTGGAAAGTAAAAATATTCCACACCCACCAATCGAAGCGTTGTTTACGATTGATGAAGAAACAGGAATGACGGGAGCAATGGGATTAAAGGGTGGCCTTTTAGATGGTAAAATCATGTTGAATCTAGATACGGAGGATGATCATGAAATAACAATTGGTTGTGCTGGTGGAATTGATGTAACTGCTTCTGGTAAATATACTGTTAAGACTTTAGATAAACTTAGACCTACTTACCGAATTTCTATCAAAGGACTTACTGGTGGACATTCTGGAATGGATATTCATTTGGGAAGAGCGAATGCCAATAAGTTGATGAATCGGTTTTTATTTGAAGCTCAACAAAATATTAATTTAAGGATTCATTCTATTGATGGTGGAAGTCTTCGAAATGCGATTCCAAGAGAATCATTTGCGGATATCATTGTGAAGATTGATGAAGAACCTTTACTTATGGAATTCACAAAACAATTTGAACAAATTTTAATCGCTGAATATAAGACCACTGACCCTGATATTAAATTATTAGTAGAAAAATCTGCTCCTGTAAATACTATGTTAGGTAGAGGTTTTCAAAAAAGATTATTGAGAAGTATTTACGCTTGTCCAAATGGAATTTACAGAATGAGTCCTGATATCGAAGGCTTAGTACAGACCTCCAACAATTTGGCAAGAGTTTTAATAAAAGATGGAAAATATCAAGTTCTTTGTTTGACTAGAAGTTCTGTGGAGACTGAAAAGATGGATGAAGCACAAGCCATTAAAAGTACTTTTGAATTGATGGGCGCAAAAGTAACAATGGATGGTGACTATCCAGGATGGAAGCCAAACCCAGATTCTTCCATCGTAAAATTGATGAGTGATTTGTATCGAGAGATGTTTGATGGCGAACCTGATGTCAATGCTTGTCATGCAGGTTTGGAATGTGGCATCTTAGGTCAAAACTATCCAGAAATGGAAATGATCTCTTTTGGTCCCAATATTCGAGGGGCTCATTCACCTGATGAAAAAGCACAAATTAGTTCTGTACAAAAGTTTTGGAAATATCTTTTAGAAACTTTGAAAAGGATTTCATAATATTGCGGATATTTTAATACAGAAGTTGTTAAAAAAAATATTGTTGAATTAGAAAAAACAGATATTCTTAAACAACTTCAAATCAAACCAATCAAATTCATGGAAATTTTTGATAATCTTTTTACCCTCTTTATGCTTGTTGCGCTTCAAGCAGTCTTAGGATTTGACAATTTATTGTATATATCTCTAGCCTCTAAAAAAGCACCTAAGGATAAACGAAGCTATGTTAGAAAATTAGGAATAGCTATTGCGATTATTCTTCGTATCGTTTTATTATTTGTTTTGGTGAGTCTTATTGATAAATTCCAAGATGTCATTTTCCACTTCCCTGATTCATGGGGAGCCTTTGCAAAAGGACATTTCAACATTCATAGTTTAATTGTATTGGCAGGTGGTATTTTTATTATCTATACTGCCATCAAGGAGATTTGGCACATGATGTATCTAGAGGAACATGCGGAAGAAGAATCTAATGCAGACGATGGAACAAGTTCAGTCGGAAGTGTGATCACGATGATTGTAGTCATGAATATCGTCTTCTCTTTTGATTCTATTTTAAGTGCTATCGCTTTGACTGATGTATTCTGGGTAATGGCAGTTGCCATTGTGATTGGAGGTTTAATGATGATTTGGATGGCAGATAAGATTTCGGACTTCCTAGCTAAAAATAGAATGTATGAAGTATTGGGTCTCTTTATTTTATTCCTTGTAGGTATTATGTTAGTGAGTGAAGGCGGGCATTTAGCTCATATGGAATTTTTCGGAAACCCACTTACTGCAATGAGTAAATCAACTTTCTATTTTATCCTATTTATCTTAGTTGTTGTTGATGTGGTTCAAGGAAGATATCAAAAGAACTTAATCAAACAGAAAGAAATACTGGATGCTAGAAATGCTAAGAAGAATGTTTAAGTGAATGATTGTGTGATTGTTACCTTCTAATTTGTCAAAACTTGAAGGTATTATAACAATTACTTTACATTCTATAAAAATCCCGAATCCTCAAATTGAAGATTCGGGATTTTTTATTTCTAAACTAGATTTCAATCCAAGTTTCGAAGCGTTTAAATAAACCTCCTTTGCAGGCTGACCGTAAATGCCAGAATATGCAAGTTTTTCAAAAACTGGCATATTTAATTGACTGGAAATTAGCAGTTCAAAATATGCCAAATCTTGAAGATTTTGCATATTCCTCAATTATAGTCAGCCTGTAAAAAACGATGATATGATTTCCATTTCCCCCAAAAACATACTTTCTATTTTTTATAAAACTGAGGGCAACCATCACTACAATCAGACAATCATAACAATCATAACAATCAACTTACAATCAACAAAAAATCCCGAATCTCCAAATTGAAGATTCGGGATTTTTAATACCCACTAACTCACTTTCTAATTACTCAAAAGCAGTTCATTAATTCGGTCTTGAATTCTACCTGACGATTTTCCTTTAGTAGGTTTATAAGCGACCTTTCCATTTTTATCAATCAATAAATAGTAAGGCAGTTTTTTTACTTTATATAATTTAGCAATTTGTGATCGATAAACATCTTTTCCCGCAGCAGCCAAATGATATCCTTCAATGACATTTGATTTTACAAATTTTTCCCAAGCCTCTTTATTTTTATCTAACGAAATATAAACGAATGCTACCTCTTTGTTTTTAAATTTAGCTTTCCATGATTTACTATTTTTCATTTGCTGCACACAAGGAGAACACCAAGTTGCCCAAAAATCTACATAGACCACTTTCCCCGCCAAATCACTTAAGGTGACCATGTCTCCATTGATATCTGCTAATTCAAACTCAGGTGCTTTCATACCTATATTCAGTCCTTTCGCTTCATTGTAAACCAATCTCAAAACATCATTATAAGTTTCGTAAGGATTGTTTTCTATAAATCGTTGAATCTCTTCACCTCTCTTTTTAGCTTTTCCTCTCTTACAAGCAATAGCCAATTTCTTAGCATGATGATAAGCTAAAGGCTCACCAACTAGATATTTTTTTGAAAGCTCTAAATCATTCAATCCTAAATTATCTGGATGCTCACTTTGATAATCAAAAAACTGATCTAAGAAATAAGTGTAATAATGATTCGGCAATGCACCTTCCATTGAAATCGGAATTTCATTTAGAAAATCATAGAATTCATTAGGCATTTTCATTGGTGCGTCCATATTGTTAGCAAAAGGATACTCCCATTGATAATTTAGCAAACTGTACCCATACCAATAAATAATATCAGCTTCTGCAAATTTTCTAAAAGCTTTAGAAAATTGATCGGTGTCTTTTTTACTATTAAAAAATTCAAGCTTATCAGCTTTAACTTTTTCTATTTCAGTTTTAAAAGATTCCCATTTAAGCGTCTCTCCATTCTTCTTAATTGCTTTATCCAGTTTTGCAAATCGTTGTGTTCTCGATTTCAAATAGTTATTGTGTTTACTTCCTTTACCTGAAAAATGAATAGTCTTTAAAAAATCATTTCCTTTAAAAGTAACTTGCATCAAATCTCCTGGTTCCAAATAAACGTCAATACTTTTATCTCCATAAGACAATCGACCGTAAGTAGGTTCTGATAAATTAATATTAATTGAAAAGGTCTTACTATTTTTTACAGGTAACTCATGAACGATTTCTTCCAAAGTAATCGGATCAGCAAATAATTTTATAGTCGGTTTGAATCCAGTATGAAACTCAATAGTACCTGAAAAAGAAGTTGGAGTGGTTGGTCTTTCCACTGGTCTTGGATCGATATCTACAAAATCAGGTTCTGGTTCTACAATAACTTTTGATTTTTGTATCGTCTTATTTATGGTAGATATTGAAGTTTTACCTTTTTCTGTATTCGTTACTATAGCAGCTAGAACAGGTTCTTCTTTTAATATTTTTTCTTTTTTAGATTTTGGTCTTGAGAGAATTGTCGGTCTATTCACTATTCGATAATCAGTTTTTGAAGCTGATTGATTTTCCAAAACAGAAGACAACAATTGGTCGTAATCATCAAAGGGACTTTTTTCAACAAACTCTTTCACTTTTGATTCCAGCTCTTCTGCTGAAAAGGTAGTGGATCGCCAATATAAATCACTTGCCAATAAATAGAATAAAGTTTTCCCTGAAAACAATTCATATACATGTCTGTATTTTGAAGTTTGAGCGACCTGAATATTCTTATCCGAAAGGTGTCCTTCTATTAATTTCAATTCAACACCTGCTCCATGAATCCAGCCTTTCTCTCCTCGACTACTCACGACATGATACCAATAATCTTCAATGAGTTCCTCTCTAATTTGAATTTGCGATTGTTCTTCAGATTTATTGCCTAAATATTTTAGTGCCGTTCCACTTTCAACTTGTTCTAAAATTGGAGGATTATTAGGCGTTTTAAAAACCAACATACTTGGTGCCGTAACCAATATTGATTCTGTATTAAAATCAATATCAGATTCAGAATCAAAAAGGTGATTTTTAAATAAAATATATTGATCTAAAAAGAAAAGATAATTAGCATTAGTAGTCGCCTGATCATTTGAAATTAATGTTTCTTCCAAAAAAGAATAATATTCTATCGGCAAAGGCTTTGGATGGTTGATTCCATTGAAGATAGGATGTTCAATTCTATACCTCAATAAATTGTACGCTCTCCAATAATCAATCTCCGCTTTTATATAAGCATGAAATTCCTTTGAGAATTTCTTTTTGTCAAATGAATTGAAATACTTGTGAAAAGACCACATTCTTTTGTGAATTTCATCCATATATTTCTTAAAATCCATTGCATCCCTTTCTGCTAATTCGTAGAGTACATAGTCAAAATTAGTCTCTGGAAATAGGTGGTAGAAGTTTTTTAAGTACCGACTCTTCTCCGCCCCTTTACCCGAAAAGGAAATGGAAGACTGAAAAGAAAATCCGTTAGCATGAATTCTCAACTGATCATCCGGATCTAAATAAATAGGAATCTCTACGCCATCATATATTAAAAAAGCAGGTGTCGATTCATTCAAGTCAAAAGACATGGCAAAATTATTAAGACCATCTAAAGGGATCTCAAACAATTCTTCATCTCTAGACAAAAAGTCTCGATAAAATTTTACACCAATATTTTTTACAGATGGATTTGAAATATGACCGGAGAGTTTGGTCTGATTGGTTTCGTCTTGAACTACTTGTGCATATAGTGTTACAACACTAAACATGTAACAACACATTAGCAGAAACGTAATTCTAAACAGTTTGGATTTTTCTATTTGACTCATCATTAATAAAGATTAAAGCCATAATTCTATTTCGCATTAAACTATTTTACATAGATAAAGAATAAAAATAGTAAAAAAACTTAATATTACAGGCTTTTAAACGAGTTGTTTCTCAAAAACAGTAATGTTTTTAAATTAATAATTAGGATATTATATTTATTAGGCAAGTAGTTTTCAGGATGTTTTCTCTTAACAGTACTTTTACAAAATCAGATTTTCAGTCTTTAGTTTATTTTTTATACGGGATGAAAAGGTGATTCCTATAAAATCATAAATTATTTCCAAGAAAACCAAGTATCGGATACCTCCAAGATCTACCGATACCCCATAAGTTTAAAATAGTTCATTGAAATAATAGTTTATAATTTGGCTAGATGACAACTTCATCAA
>JAVCKV010574507.1:0-32104 GCA_032274145.1 Herpochondria borealis | reverse complement strand
GAGCCGCACATTATCGGATGACTTTCACCGGGTGTCAAGCTGATACGGATGAAACATTTCGGCCTGTGGCTGTAAAACCTGAACCAGGTGTCATTTTTGTCGTGATTTCAGGTCAAAAGATGCTTCTAAGCCACAGATATTTAAGTGAACTTGGCAATGAACGATATCAGTGTATAGCCACTCGTTTGGATATCGCATGCGTTCGATCTTTGGAATTTCCACCCTGGTTCTGCTGGGTGGGCTTTTGGGTTGTGAGGGGGGAGTCAATCTTGACCCTGTCACTGAAGAAATCCCGGAAGCCAACAACAACCCTATCCAGGAGCCCGTGATCGGTGCGGCCAACGGTAGTGCGGCTGAGGTGGGTAAATGGGGCGAGGTTATGCCCTGGCCGCATGTCGCGGTTTCCATGGCGAATCTGCCGGATGGTCGAATTCTTACTTATTCGGGCTCTGAACGCCGTACCTGGCCCACCACCGAACAAACCTACAGTGCAACCTGGAATCCCGATTCAGGGGTGTTCACTGAAAACCTGCACAGTGGCCACAATATGTTCTGTGCGGCATTGTCATCGACATCAGACGGCCGGGTATTGGTTAACGGTGGTCGAAATGCCGGTAACAGCCCGTGGACGACTCTGTTCGACTACCGCGATAACGACTGGCATCAGGTACAGAATATGGCCAGTGGCGGTCGCTGGTATCCAACTACGATTTCGATGGGCGATGGCAAGGTGATGACTGCTCTGGGGTCGTCGTCAAATACGCGAAATCCTGATTTGTATGATCCGGGTAATGGCTGGCGGGTTCTGAACGGAATTGATTTTCTGGATATGCGTACGCGTAACAATGAACGCGGACGTGATAACTCGTTCCCGCTGCTGAGTCTGGCGCCTAACGGCAATATTTATCACTACTGGGATACGGTTGAAAACCAGATGATCAATGCATCGGGGAATGGTAGCAGCCGTTCGGCCAACCCGACGACCGATGGGGTGAATCACGCAGGCGGCATACAGGTGATGTATGACGAGGGAAAGCTGTTACTCAGTGGTCGTAACGATGGCAGTTGGGGTGGTAATGCCACCGGCCCCGAAAGCAATGCCTTTACGGTTAACCTGAATGGTGCGGTACCGGTCATTCGTGGTACTTCTAACATGGCGCATAAGCGCAAGTATCACCAGATGATACCGCTGCCTACCGGTGAGGTACTTGTTGTCGGTGGTAATACGACCGGTGCAAAGTTTCGTGATAGCGGCAGCGTGATGGAGCCGGAAATCTGGAATCCACAAACCGGTCAGTGGCGCGGCATGGCCAATATGGCGGTTCCCCGCGATTACCACTCTACCGCACTGTTGTTGACCGATGGTCGTGTGCTTACCGCAGGTGGTGGTTACGGTGGTGGTGATCATCAGGACGGGCAGGTTTTCTCACCGCCCTATCTGTTTAGTGGTAACTCGTTGGCGGCGCGTCCGACGGTAGTTTCTAATCAGGGGGTTGCTGATACCGGTACTGAAATAGATATCACCACATCAGGCAATATTGCCTATTTTAGTTTTATTCGAATGTCGGCGACTACGCATGCAATGAATACGGATGCGCGCTTTTATAAGCCGGTGTATCGGTCTGCCGGGGCGAATAAATATAAAGTATCTATTCATGAAAATCCTAATGTAGCAACGCCCGGTTACTGGATGCTTTTTGCCGTTGATACTAACGGTGTGCCGTCGAAGGCACAGGTAATCCAGGTAACTGCACTTGATACCCGCTTGAACAACCTGGCGCTTGCGGGAACAGCCAGCCACTCATCAACCTTTCCATCGGCGCTTGATTTTAAAGCTGCCAATGCCAACGATGGCGATTTAAGTGGTGGTAGTACGGCCGGTTCACTGACTCACACCAACAATGAAAATCAGCCCTGGTGGGAAATAGATCTCGGGCGCTCGGTAGAAATAGACACGGTTCGTCTTTGGAATCGAACTGACTGCTGTTCTAATCGACTGAATAATTTTCATGTATTGGTCTCTAATACGCCGTTTGCCTCTGCAGATCTTGCAACAACGCAGGGTCAGTCCGGTGTGTCTGACTTTCATAATGAAGGTACCGCAGGTCGACAAACCGATTTAAGTGTCAATCGCGTTGGGCGGTATGTGCGTGTGCAACTGGATGGTGCGGGTATTTTGCAATTGGCAGAGGTTCAGGTGTTTGGTTCCCGCCGGACTGACCTGACCAACCTGGCTGAAGCCGGTACTGCTACGCAGTCATCAAATTATCAAAATGATCCGCGGTTTTTCGCCAATGTTGCGAACAATGGTCGAACCGATGGCAATACCGAGTTCACTCATACCAACGGTGATAATAATTCGTGGTGGGAGATGGACCTGGGGCAGGTGATGGATATTGATTCCGTGGTAGTGTGGAATCGTCCCGACTGCTGTAGCGACCGCTTATCAGACTTTTATGTGTTCACTTCAGATACACCGTTTAATAGTAAAGATCTTCAAACGACGAATAGCCAAAACGGGGTCACCAGTCGGTTCTTTCAGGGGGTAGCCGGCACCAGTGAAGAGATCACTGTGGGTACCACCGGGCGTTATGTCCGTGTTCAATTGGCCAGTGCCAGTCAGTTTCTAAGTCTTGCGGAAGTGCAGGTCATGGGGGCGGGGTTACCGATCCCGCTTGAAGTACAGCCGTTAACCAAAGCACCACAACAGCAGGGCGCTAGCCTTTCATTATCAGCCGATGCGATTGGTACCGGTGATCTGCAATACCAGTGGAACTTCGGTGATGGTAGTAACGATTCCGGCTATTCAGCCAGTCCTGCAATCAACCATACTTACGCCCAGCCGGGGCGATATGTTGTTTCACTGACTGTGCGTGATGCAACCGGTGATGAGGTGCGTAGAACTTATACGCAGATTGTTCATCCACCGGTGCTCGCCAATAAACCCGTGTCGTCCAGCAGCGTTCTTGAACATAGTACCCGTGCGCAACTATGGAACGTTAATCCTGATAACAGATCGGTGAGTGTGATCTCTTCAGATACTTATGCGTTGCTTGCGGAAATAGCAGTTGCAAGTGGACCTTCCAGTTTGGCAGAAGCACCGAATGGTGATATCTGGGTGGCGAATCGATATACGTCAACGATCAGCGTGATCGACTCACAATCATTGACGGTAAGCAGCACTATTGCATTGCAGCGTGCATCACAACCGTACGGAATTCTTTTTGATGGCAGTGACGCCTATGTTGCGCTTGAAGCAGTGGGGAAAGTGGTCAAGCTGTCGGCTGCCGGTGCTCAGCTTGCTGAAATGTCTGTCGGTGATCGACCCCGACATCTGGCATTGGATACGGCTCAACAGAAACTCTATGTGTCGCGTTTTATTACCCCGCTATTGCCAGGCGAAGATACTGCCAATCCGGTAGTGGATGATGGTACCCGTGCTTATGGCGGTGAACTGGTGGTGCTTAACAGTGCCAACTTGCAAATACTGGATACGATTATTCTGGAACACGCTGATAAAGTGGCTTCTGAGCATGAAGGCCCCGGTGTGCCGAATTACCTGGGGGCTGCTGTGCTATCACCTGCTGGTGGAACGGCATGGATACCGTCAAAGCAGGATAACATTCTGGGTGGGGCGCTACGTGGCGGCGATGGCATTACTTTCGATCAGACCGTGCGTGCGATTTCATCCAAGGTGGATCTAGCCAGTAATACAGAAATCATCAGTGCTCGTATTGATCACGATAACGCCAGTGTCTCTGCAAGCTCTGCCTTTGATCCGTTTGGCGTCACCTTATTCACAGCACTTGAAGGTAATAGACAAATTTCAGTGATCGATGTAAACACGTCTATCGAAGTGGGGCGTTTTGATACTGGCCGTGCTCCACAGGGAATGACCTTGTCTGCTGATGGAAAGAAACTCTATGTGCACCACTTTATGGATCGCAGTATCGGTATTTACGATATTGAAAGCATAGTGATGAACGGTGCAACCACTGCCACTGAGTTAGCGACCGTTAAAGTGGTCACCACCGAAATACTTGACCCGATCGTATTGCGTGGTAAGCAACTATTCTATGATTCAAGAGATGATCGCCTTGCAGGCCTTGACTACATGAGCTGTGCAAGTTGCCATGCTGATGGTGAGCACGATGGACGTATATGGGACTTCACCGGTCTGGGTGAGGGCTTGCGTAATACTATTTCATTGAAGGGGCGTTCAGGCATGGGCCACGGCATGCTGCACTGGACAGGCAACTTCGATGAGCTACAGGATTTTGAAGGGCAGATACGGGAATTTGCCGGTGGTACCGGTTTAATGAACGATGCCGATTTTGGTATCTCGGCTGAACCCTTAGGTAATCCAAAAGCAGGGCTAAGCACAGACCTGGATGCTTTGTCGGCGTACATGACCAGCCTCACCCGAGTGGACAACAGTCCATGGCGTGATGCCGATGGTTCATTAACAGTAGCGGCATCAGTCGGTGCTAACGTCTTCAGTGCGAAAGGTTGTGAAAGCTGCCATTCCGGTGCAATTTTCACTGACTCACCGACAGCAGCTTTGCATGATATTGGTTCGTTGATGCCGGAAAGTGGCACTCGCCTGGGGGCGACGATCACTGGTCTGGATACTCCTACACTGCAGGGTGTTTGGGCTGATCCGCCATACTTGCATGATGGTTCCGCTAATACATTGCAGGAAGCTATTGCCGCCCATTTATCTGTCACCACCACGGCAGCAGAGCAAGATGATCTGGCCGAGTTTCTAGCGCAACTTGATGACAGCGCTGTGATGTTGCCTCCACCACCCGTGATTGTTCCGGCGACTCCACCACCAAGCACGACGTTCAACAATGCAGTCGCTGATGGCGCAATTGCGGTTAACGGAGTTATTACTGATTGGGCCGCTTTGGGATCGTTTGGTACTGATGCCGATGATGCGAGGGGCAATAACCCGATCGACTGGCGTGAGGCATGGTTTGCACATGATAACGCTAACTTCTATATCGCTTATCGCAACGATGAGGCAATCACAGAAAGCTGGGGCTATGGTATCTACATTGATGTCGATGGCAATCAAACCACCGGGTTTAGCGGCTTCACTGGTGAGTTACCGATCGGCGCTGATTATCTGTTAGAGGGCAGAGATCTGCAAAGCTACACCGGTACCGGCAACGATTGGGCATGGCAGTCTGATACGCAGGTGAATTTTCAGGCATCGGGTAATACCGCAGAAATTTCTATACCGCGGGCTATGCTTGGTAACGCTACTACATTAAGGCTCTATTTTCATGGCGATAATGGTGCGCTTGGCGGTACCACGCTGGATCACTTTCCAGATGCGGTTACTGATCCGTTGGCACCGGATGCAGAGCGGTTTTTCACTTACAGTATTGTATCTACCAACGGTAATGCCACACCACTTGCCGCCTCGCAGAACGTGACGGTTGCACAAGGAACGGGCGTGGCGATTCAGGTGGCGGGTTCAGATGTGGATGGCGATACGCTGAGTTATGAAGTTGCAGATCAACCGTCCAATGGTGTACTGAGTGGCACACTGCCAACAGTGACTTATACACCAGAGCCAGATTTTGTTGGGGTGGACTCATTTACCTTTACAGTCAATGATGGCAGTGCGACCAGTAGCGTTGCGACGGTTTCTATCAACGTGAGTGCACCACCACCAAGTAACCAGGCAAGTATTACGCTTGACGGTAACCTGGCTGATTGGTCAAACGTTACATCATTCGGAGTTGATCCGCTTGATGCCAACGCATTGAATGATTCTATCGACTGGGTTCAAAGCTGGATCGCTCACGATAATCAGAATTTCTATGTTGCCTATGAAAATCAGGCGGCTATCACGCTGAGTTGGGGTTATGGATTGTTCATCGATATTGATAACAATGCAGCGACTGGTTTCCTGGGCTTTGATCGGGAATATCCGATTGGGGTTGACTATCTACTCGAGGGCCGTGAGCTTCAAAAGTACACGGGTACCGGTCAGAACTGGTCGTGGACAGACGTAGCAACGCTGGATGCCGGTGTCGAAGGTAAGTATGCAGAGATTGCGATACCCCGATCCAGCTTGGGGAATACCAACCAGTTGCAGGTGTTTTTCATCGGTGAAAATGCAGCGGTGAACGGGCCTACCATCGACTACTACCCTGATAACGTGACAAACGCGAATAGTCCATTGCGACAATTCAGTTATACCGTTGATGGTGCAAGCAATAGTCGTCCATTAGCGGCAGGGCAATCAGCGGCGACCAATCGCAATACTGCGATAGATCTGGTACTGACCGGATCAGATCTCGACGGTGATACGCTGACCTACCAGGTAACACAGCAGCCACAAAACGGATCTCTCAGTGGCAATGCCCCTAATGTAAAGTATACGCCTGCAAACAACTTTTCCGGTGTTGATACTTTTTCGTTCAGGGTCAATGACGGGACTGAAAATAGCGACCCTGCAGTTGTGTCTGTCGGTGTTGGCAGTAATAACGGCAGTGGATCAAACCCGGTGGCCACTATCAGTCTTGACGGTGACCTGAGTGACTGGAATGGTGTGTCCGGGTACAGCCCTGACGCCGATGACATTACTTCAGGGGCAGAGCAAATCGACTGGCGCAGTGGATGGTTGGCGCACAACGCGACGACTTTATATGCCGCGCTACAGAACGACACGCCAGTCACTACGCTAACCTACGGGCACGCTTTGTATCTTGATACTGATGCGTCCTCAACAACGGGATACCGTGGCTTCTCCAGTGAATATGTTACTGGCACCGATTACCTGTTAGAGGGAACTGATCTCTACCAGTATTCCGGCTCAGGTAATAATTGGCTTTGGACCTATGTGGGGACCGTACCCACCGCAGTAGTCGGTGGAGTGATCGAGTATGCGATTCCCAGAGCACTGATTGGCGGGGCGACTACGATTGATCTTTTCTGGCGCGGTGACAATGGTGCGATTAATGGTAGTGGAGTAGATATGTATCCGGATGCGGCGACCGATTCGAGCGCGGCTGCAAGTGCGCGCCGTTTCCGGTACACGATGTAGAGCTGTTGAACCAGAGGGAATGAAAATGATGAAACGACTTTTGGCAGTGGCTGCACTGACATCGACACTGATTGCCTGCGAAGGTGGAGAGTTAGTCCGCGAGCTGACCACACAATTAGGGGCGGCGAACGGGCACCCCTGCGAGGCAGATTTTAACTACCAGTTTGAACTGAACGGTGCTGCCACCGATACGTACACGAGTTCGGCTGGTGTGGATGGGCAGGTGATCGTCACCGAACAACATTGGTACAGTGATCTGCAAATGATCGTGTTTTATTCGTACCAGCAAGACGGTGACTGGTGCAATATGTGGAATGAAAGCGGTGTTGAGTGGACTTTTTGAGGTGACGGTTTCAAGAAACTATAACCAGCGTCTGACCGTTTTTTTATAAGCGGGGTACGCTACCGGGAATTTTTTTTCCAGTATGGTTTCTTCGGGGATGATTTGCAGTCTATTAATTAACCCTACAAAAAGTGGTAGCAGTAAGAATGCAGACAAAGTCTTGAGCACAAATGCCACTCCGGTTAACACCACGAGCATGCCCAGGTACATCGGGTTTCTGCTGATTTTGTAAAGCCCGGTGGTGACAATCGCGCTGCTGTTTTCCGGCTTTAAAGGATTGATGGTTGTGCGCGCACGGTGAAACTGAATAGCGCCGATAAGATCAAGGCAGATACCACAAGCCATCAATGTAAAACCCAGGGTGGAAAACCAGCTCAGATCGGTTTGCCACAGAGGCAGGAAACGGCTAAGTAAATACATGCCGCTGAAAACAAGCAGGGTGATAATGGGTGGTGGTATTTTCAACATGATAATTCTCACGGTGTGCGGTGAAATAAACTACCTTCCACCAGAATTTTCAGGCCTGCCCAGGCACCTGTTATATAGGCAATAATTGCCAGCGGTGCCGTGATGCTTAGGGTAGAAGCAGCGGATAAGCCTTGGCCGACGGTACAGCCTAAAGCGGTCACTCCGCCAAACCCCATCAGCACGCCACCGAAGATCTGACGTCGTAGCTCTCTGGCATCGTCGCAAGCCTCCCATCGAAATTGTCCGGTAGCCAATGCGGTGATCAATGCGCCTAGAATTACCCCGGCGGTCGCACCAATGCCGAATTTAAGTGTTGACCCGGTCATGGTCATAAAGTAGATAAGGGTATCGCCAAGGGGGGCAGAGAAAGTGAAGGATTCCAAAGCGTAAGGGGTGAATTCGTCTCTTGCCAGATAGCCAGTAGTAAACCACCCCCATACGATGCAAAGCCCCACTAACAGTCCTGATACGATCGCCCGAAAAGGTAGAACGTGTCTGCGCTTAATAATGCAAATGCAAAATAGCAATAGACCGATTGCGTAGGCAACACTGTGTAGATGGCCTGTGAAAGTAGCGACCCAATTTGCTATTGATGGTTGGCTAGTACTGGAAGAGGATGGAAATAAAACCAACCTCAGGTAGGCGGTTGCCCCGCGCATAGTGGCATAAGCGGTGATTCCCATCACTAGAAAAGTCACCACTGACTTTAAGTCACCGCCCCCAATCCTTGCGAGTGTCCCGTGACCACAGGTGCCGACCAATGCCATGCCGAAACCGAAAATCAATGCGCCGCAAATAGTCGCCAGCAAAGTTACCGGGGTTGAAAGATAAATGCTTTCTGAAAGATCAATCAGACCCGCCTGATCCAGAGCATGTGTCCCGATAATTGCCACCGCGATGGCGATGCCCCAGGTTTTCAGGCGGGTATTGTCGTCACCAAGGATTGCGTCTTCAATCGCACCCAGTGAACAAAAGCGGCCCCATCGTGCGACGAAACCCAGTATCAATCCGCCGGAAAAACCAGCCATTGCAGCAAGGGTGCCGGTAGGAAACGCATCGAGTAGAGCGGTCAAGGGGATTATTTTTTATCACAGAACAACTGATAAACCACTTCAATCATCTGCTTTACCCGTTCATCTTTTATGGAGTAATAGATGGTTTTTCCTTCCCGCCGGGTGGTTACCAGTCCTTCAAGACGAAGGCGCGAGAGTTGTTGCGACACCGCTGCCTGTCTGGCCGATAACATTTGCTCCAGATCACTGACCGCGCACTCGCCTTGTGCCAGGCGACATAAAATAATCAGCCTGCCTTCGTGAGCCATGGCTTTTAGAAAGTCGGTTGCCTCGCGCGCGCTGGCTACCATATCGTCGATATTATCGGGATCAGTTATTTTCTGGCTCAGAGACATAGAGTTGTTGCTGCTACTTAACTTTTGTTTATTGATTCGCTACGGAGTCTTGAGCGGGTATCTTGTCAATGAGTTCGTTGAGAAGAAACCAGAAAAATTCATCACCCTGATAACCGCGCAGACGACCCACTTCTTTGTCGTTATGTACCAGAATAAAAGTTGGTGTGACCCTATCAGGGGTCACGTTTTTCAGGTCTTGCGGCCATGCTTCATACAGATCGATCCGTCTTAACGGGGCCAATACACCTTCAGTGGTTTTATTGTAGAAACCGCCAATTTCTCGATTGAACTTCGCACAATAGACACAGCCATGTTCCTCAAGCATTACAAGCTGTGTATCTGCCCTAATGGCGGATACGCTGAGAAAGGCAACTGCGAATACAATGCAGCATTTAGTAAAAAACTGATTGATCCGATCATTTGAACGGCAGGAACTGCTGTGCATGGGCCTGTTGTTTGGTGTGGCGAATGCTTATGTTACAACAGATTCACGAATTTGAATAAATATTTACCGCTGATCGGGAGGATCGCTTATTCAGCAATAAATGCGGCTGCAATACAGGGCTGAATCTAGCCGGAGAATGGAAACTCGGCAATCCGGATGAAGGCAGATTTCCGGTCAGGTTGGTGAAAAATGCACAGCCGGTCAAGGTAAGGGGTGTCGGGGACCATCTGGTGAAATAGCACGCCCAGCCATCTTAAAAAGCCATTATCGTCATCGGGCATGGTGCCGGACAGTGTCATGTGGAAGTTGAAATCGTCAAACACATAGGGATAACCGTGGATCTGCAGATTCTGCTTCTGCGCAGGAGTCAGCACTTTCTTTTCTCTGCGGTTCACATCGACTTCGGTCAGCGGTGCGCAGTATTTTTCGAAGCGGGTGACGCACCTGGCTGCAAACTGTTTAATTTCGGGGGGCTGGTCTTCAAAAACCAGTGCGTCGTAACGATGAGTCAGACGGGGCGCCAGACCGGCCAGGGCGAGAGGTTGTTGAGTCTGGCAAAATTCGGCCAGATCGTCTTTCAACTGACTTTCCGAGTAATCACCGTGCAACTCGAAAGGCGCATTGATCGTTGCGTGAAACCCGTAGTGGGCGGGTCTTTCGATGCATGCCTGCCAGACCGGGGTGTTCTCGAAATTGACCGCGATGTCTGGATTAATCCATTCATCGGCGTTAGTGGGTTTTCTGCGCAGTACGGTTGCACCAAAGTGACCCAGAGGTGAGCTATCGCAAGGTGCGAAAAATATGGCGTAGCGAGCAGATGATGGTTGATTGCTCTGGTTCAATTCGAATTGCTCAGATACATACTTTGGCGCGTTCAAAATTTACAGGGGTCAGTAAGCGGGGGATACAAGTTGTCAGTGCAATTTTGATGCTCTTACCCACCCATGTGCAGTGTCGGATGTGAACCAGTTCTGTGATGCAGATAGTAATATTGAATGCCCGTTTCTAGTTCAACAGGACGCTGAGCCAGGTGAGCAGGAGTAAGCCCATGGCAAGGAATACCGCCGCCGAGCCCATATCTTTCGCGCGCCCGGATAATTCGTGATATTCATCCCCGATTCGATCGACAACGGCCTCGATTGCAGAGTTCAGTAATTCAACCATCAGCAGCAGCATTACCGGTGCGATGAGCAGCGCTTTTTCGGGCCAGGTTTGTCCTAACCAGAGTGCGGCTGGTATCAGAACCATGGCGAGCCAGGCCTCCTGGCGGAAGGCTGCCTCGTGCCGGTAGGCGGCGATCAGACCCTTCAACGAGTAACCGCCAGCGGTCATAATCCTTTTGATTCCGGTGTCGGGGTTTTTCATCAGTGAATACAGCGAGTTGAATTTCAATAAAGTATATAGGATTCGTTGAAAATCACTGTTAACGAACATTATTACTTTGTTAGTTTTCCGGAGAGGCGCCGGTATTAACGACGGGAATCCTGAGCGGGCAGGCTAGGCAGATCGGATGACGTGGTCGTAAGCACGCAGGTGATAGACGTGTGGATTTGCGTAAGTTTTGAAGCCGGCTAGCTAGTACAATGAGCAGGTTCGGGGCGGTTGAATTAACCGCAACAAGTTAATACTAAAGCTTAAGGAATAATTATGAGAGGTTCACGCCCGGTACAGGCCGAACTCAGTAAAGACACCGATCTATCAAAGACAGAAGAGACTAAACAAGTGATAGAGTCTATGGTGGATGGTCTTAACGATCACAAGATCAATGGTATGTCTGATTTTTTTAGTGAAACCTTTCGATGGATGGGTAACGCAGGCTGTGGTCAGAAAAACGGTCTTGAGGAATTTCAACAGAACTGGCAACAACCTTTCCAGGCGGCATTCTCTGATAAGGTCTGTATCGATGAGGCTCGCTTGTTTATGGGGGAGTGGGCTGCCGCGTTTGGCAGGCAGGAAGCCATCCATAGTGGTGAGTTTATGGGTATCGCACCTACGGGAGAAAAAGTTGAGATTCGCTATATGGATTTCTGGAAAGTGGAAGACGGGCGGATAACCGATAACTGGGTAATGGTGGATTTTCCACATGTCATGCAGCAACTGGGCGTTGATCCCTTTAGTGGTGAAGGTTGGGAGAAATTCGATACCGGCAAAGCCACACCAGCTGCACCGGATCATAGTCTCTAGTTAAAAGGCTGTCTGGTGATATCAGGTTGCTATTTTTTATAGTGATTTAATATCTGTCTGATTGTTCAATCCCAAACTTTTATCGATACCTGGTTTCTTTAAAATAAAACGATGCAAAATACCCTTCACTACAAAGACCTTCTAAAGCCGCTACGTGAAGCGCTTTATAATTATGATTCGGCGCAGGTAAAAAAACAGCTGATTAAAATTATGGCTGACGATGTAGTGGTGCAGCTGGCTTATCCGTTAGAGACGATGAACACTGCTGAAGTATTCTATGATCAAGCTTACCAACCACTACAAGTAGCTATCCCTGACCTTGAGAGACGCGAAACTATTGTGATTTGCGGGCAGGCTGACAATGGCGCTGAGTGGGTTGGCTGCGCCGGCTACTACACAGGCACATTCTGCAAGCCCTGGCTTGATATACCGCCCACGGGTCATCAAGTGTCGATGCGGTTTCATGAGTTCTATCGTTTTGTTGAAGACAAAGTGGTTGAAGTGCAGGCGTTGTGGGATATCCCTGAAGTTATGATGCAGGCAAGGGCATGGCCTATGTCACCCAGCCTGGGTCGTGAGTGGCATGTGCCTGGTCCTGCGACGCAGGATGGCATTATCACAACACCTCAGTCACCGTCTGTGACATCCCAAAGCCTGATACTTGTGTCTGATATGTTGAGCCACCTGGGTAATTATGCAGACGGTGGCGTTGATGCCATGCGCCTGCAGGATTTCTGGCATCCCCACTTTAGCTGGTACGGTCCTTCGGGTATTGGTACCGGCAGGGGGGTTAACGGGTTTCGCAATTGGCATCAAATACCTTTTCTCAAAGGCATGCCTGACCGGGTTGGTGAGATAGAGCAGGGTAATCTCTTTAGTGAAGGAGAGTATGTGGGCTTCACCGCGTGGCCCGGTATGTCAATGACAATCAGTGGAGACGGTTTTTTAGGGATTGCTCCATCGAAGCAAAAAATCACCATGCGCAGCCTTGATTTCTGGCGTTGTGAAAAGGGATTGATTAGAGAAAACTGGGTGCTCGTCGACCTGCTCGATGTCTATCAGCAGATTGGTGTTGATGTATTTGCCAGGCTGCGTGAATTTAATAAAGCTCGTCAGTTATAAGCGAAAAAATACGATGACTCTTAAAGTGCTCGCTTGTCAGATTTCTATACCGGCTATGACTACGGCAGAGGCCCGGAACCTTCATCTCCAACGCACTACTGCTCTGGTGGCTGAGAAGCTGAAAGAAACCCCTGCTGATCTGGTGGTGTTGCCAGAGTTATCTTCAATTGATTACAGTCGTGAGGCATTTGAAAATCTGGCGGTGCTGGCAGAACCTGAAGAGGGGGCGTCGTTTAATGCCTGGCAACGTATTGCTAAAGAGCATCATTGTTGGGTGCTCTATGGTTTCGCTAGCCGTATTGATAACGCTCGCGATAATTTTTCGATATCCAGTGCCATCATTAATCCCGAAGGTCAGCTGATCGCTGTCTACAATAAGCTGCATTTGGCGCAGTTTGGTGATTCTATGGAGAAAGAATATCTTACACCGGGCCCGCAACAGCTAGTAGTTTGCGACATCAAAGGCTTTCGTATCGCCCCTATCATTTGTTATGACATTCGCGCCCCGGAACTCTGTCGGACACTCGCGACGGATCACCAGGTAGACCTTATTCTGCACACGGGGGCTTATGCTCGTGATCCGTCTTTTTATAGCTGGCATGCATTTGTGACAACACGGGCTGTTGAGAATCAGGTGTATTTTCTCAGTCTGAATAGAGCCGGTAGTCATTTTGGTCATTCGGTATTCTGTCAGCCCTGGGTTGATGAACTTAGCCCGCCACAGACGTTTGACCCGCATGCAGAGCAACTGCGGGTGCTTACCCTTGAAAAAAATGTCTTAACGAAAGCACGTGAGGAATATACGTTTCTACGTGATCGACTGACCAGTTATCACTTGCCCGTCATTCCCTCTTAGATTGCCTGCTCACGAACCAGGCTTAATACCATCAGCCACGGCGATTGCGAAAGCATAGGATAGCGCCGCATCTTCCAGTGCGGCGAATCGACCGGTTTTACCATAGTGTCCGGATGACATATTCGTTTTTAACAACAGTACATTATCGTCTGTTTTTGTTGCACGTAGTTTTGCCACCCACTTGGCTGGCTCCCAGTAGGTTACGCGCGGGTCAGACACGCCGGCTGTGACCAGCATGGGCGGATAATCCTGTGCGGTGACATTGTCATACGGTGAGTAGCCTAAAATATCGTTAAAGGCTTTTTCGCTTTCAATCGGATTACCCCATTGAGACCATTCACCGGGAGTTAGTGGTAGTGATTCATCAAGAATGGTGTTGAGTACATCAACAAACGGAACATCAGCAATAATACCGCCCAATAGGTCAGGTCGCATATTGGCGACAGCGCCTACTAGTAAACCACCGGCAGACCCACCCTGTATGGTGATATTTCGTGTGGCGGTGTATTGGTGTTCAATTAAGGTTTCTGCGGCTGCGATTAAGTCGTGAAACGAGTTAACTTTATGTTCGAACTTTGCCTGTTCATACCATGCGCGCCCTTTTTCCTGGCCACCACGTACATGTGCGATGGCATACACAAAACCCCTGTCCACCAGGCAAAGCCGGTTTGCACTAAACGATGCGGGCATTGAAGCACCATAGGAACCGTACCCGTAAAGCAGACAGGGCGCCGTGCCATTGAGTGCGGTGTTTTTATGATGGAGCAGTGTGACTGGAACCTCAGCGCCATCATGTGAGACCGCAGTGATTCGGCGGGTAACGTAGTCGCTGCTATTGTGGCCGGACGGGATCGTTTGTTCTTTAAGCAGAGTGCGCTGACCGCTTTGCAAGTCGTATTCGTAGATGCGATTCGGTGTGGTTGGCGATGAATAGCCTACCCGTATAGAGTCTGAATTGTATTCGTAGTTTGTGATCAGCGCTAAAGAATACGCTTCTTCGTCAAACTGGATTGACTGATTTTCACCGTTATTGATGGCGTAGCAGATTTTCGGTAATGCGTTCTCGACTTCAAGCCACATCACCCAGTCTTTGTAGGCTTCTACAGATCGCACCATTCTGCCTGACTGATGGGGTACCAGGTCTGTCCAGTGTTGCCGTCCGGGCTGGTTACAATGGGTTTCTACAATTTTAAAGTCAATGGCATCATCGGCGTTCGTTAGAATAAGAAAACGATCATTCTGATGTTCAACACTGTATTCAAGGCCTTCGGTTCTGGGCTCAATGATAAGTGGTTCGGCTTGTAAGTTATCTGTTGGAATAAACCAGACTTCGTCCTGATCATTCATTCCTGTTGAGATAAAAATATAAGACTCGGACCCACTGGCTTCGACTGCACAGGAAAAACGGGGATCTTTCTCCTCGAAAATTAAAGTGTCGTTTGATGGGTCGCTACCCAGCTTGTGCATAAACACTTTATTAGGTCGATGGTTTTCATCTACCCGTGTATAGAAAACAGTGGTGCTATTGGCCCAGGCAAGCGTATCGGCATCTTTAATGGTGTAACTGCTGTCTGTGCCGGTTGCCAGGTCCCGAAAGGATATCTGATAGTACTCAGCACCTGATGTATCGCGACTCCAGGCCAGTGTTTTATGATCCGGGCTATGGTCGATAAGATCGTAGTCAAAGTACTCGTGCGCTTCTGCTTCTTTGTTGATGTCGATGGTGATTTGTTCTTCACCGGTCTCCCGCAAGCGACGGAGGTATACCGGGTGTTCAGCACCTTCAACGTAGCGATAGGCATAATCCCATGGGCCGTCTTTATCGGGGAGTGAGTCTTCGCGTTCCAGTATCCGACCACGCATTTCGGTAATGAGTTGTTTCTGCAGGTCAACAGTTTCGGTCATTGCCTCGTCGTAGTAGCTATTTTCCTGCTTCAAATAATTTTTGATAGGCGCTGGCAGAACGTCCGGAGAGCGCATGGCCTCTTGCCAGTTGTCGGCCCTTAACCAGGCATAGTCATCGGTCCATTGCTGACCATGTGCACTGCAGTGCTGTGATTGCTTTTCAGCGATAGGTGGACGATGCGATTTTTTTATTTGCATAATGCCAATGCCCCGGATGACTGGATTTTTGGTCATTATACTGAACAGCGTGAACCGCGTTTCACAGAGTGCAGATAAAGCTTTTCAGCGCTGGGCCGATAAACCGCGTGACCGAACAGGGCTGATTTTGCCTGTGACGACAGCGGTCATATAAATATAAGAGCAATATCTTGCCAAAGCGGTGGTTGTAGTGCATTCTGCCGCTGTCTCGTGTTAGACAGCAGTCTGGCGAGGCACAATGTGGGAGAGATCGAAAGTCCGGGGTAGTTCCCGGCAGTCCGGCGCCGAAGGAGCAACACCCAGGAAACTCTCAGGCAAAAGGACCACATTGGGCCGAGACATCTGGAGAGCGACAATAAACGTTTTATTGTCCACCGAAGGGGTAAAGCGCGCCTCTGTGACTGTAGGTCACAGTAATCAGCACGCTCAAACTCTCAGGTTCCAAGACAGATGGGATGGAAAGATTGTAAAGCAATCCGTCACGCGCCTGTTGGAGCCAAAAATGAAAAATATCGCCGTTGTCGGCGCCGGAATCACCGGTGTCACTACCTGTTATGCCCTCCTTAATCGTGGTTATCGAGTCACTGTTTTTGACCGACATCGATACCCTGCCATGGCAACATCCTTTGCCAACGGCGGGCAGTTATCCGCCTCAAATGCCGAAGTCTGGACTCAGACCTCCACTGTGCTGAAGGGGCTGAAATGGATGCTGAAAAAAGACGCGCCATTGCTTGTTAATCCGCGTCCTGACTGGCACAAGCTGTCATGGATGGCGGAGTTCATCGGCAATATTCCTAACTACGAATCCAATACGGTTGAGACTACCCGGTTGGCTATTGCCGCCCGCGCGCACCTGCAGGCCTGGGCAAAGCGCGAAGAGATTGATTTCGACTATGAACAGCGCGGCATTCTGCATATCTATTCAAACAAGAAAGAGTATGACCATGCGACCCGCGTGAATGCCATGCTGAAGCGTGGCGGCCTGCAACGTGATGCGGTTAGCGCAGATGCTGTTCGGGAAATTGAACCGGCACTGAGCGGCGATCTATACGGTGGTTATTTCACACCCAGTGATTCAACCGGTGACATTCACAAGTATACGCGCGGCCTGGCCGACGCTTGTGTCCGTCAGGGTGCGGTTTTTAACTGCGACACCAGTGTTGAAGAATTGAAACATACCGATGGCGGGATAGAAATTAGATTTGTTAATCAAGAGCCCGGCTCTGCAGCAAATACCGATACAGAACGTTTTGACGGTGTGGTGGTTTGTGCCGGTGTGGGCAGTCGTGCCATTGCCTCTCAACTGGGTGACCGGGTCAATATTTACCCAGTTAAAGGGTACTCAATCACCGTGCCTCTGGATGATGAAAAAAGTCAGCAAGCAGCACCCTGGGTGAGTTTACTTGACGATGAGGCGAAGATTGTCACCAGTCGACTTGGGCCTGATCGATTTCGTATTGCCGGCACTGCAGAGTTCAATGGCGTCAACAAAGACATTCGGGATGATCGTATTCAGCCTCTGATCGATTGGTGTCGTCGGTATTTTCCAGCTATCGATACGGAGCATGTGGTGTCGTGGGCAGGCTTGCGGCCGATGATGCCGAATATGATGCCGCGTATCAGCGCCGGCAACAGGCCGGGTGTTTTTTATAACACCGGCCATGGTCATCTGGGATGGACGCTATCACCAATCACCGCTGAAATGATTGGCGATATTGTCGCAGATAAACTACCTGCACAGGCCAGGCCTTCGGCGACTGTCACGGCTTTCAAAAAAGCCAGTTAAAAAAGGGGCCGCATGCAGGTTTGCTGCGTGCGGCTTCACCTTTGGTTTATCAAAACATTGGCGTAATCGGGGAAGTGATTACCCGATAATTGCGTATATCATTCTGCGGTGTTGAAATATTAACTGTTAACGGTCGTCCCTGTTAACACCGATCAGTGGAAGACTGAAACCGTTGAGTCCTGTCATTCCGGTTGTTATCTTTTTTTGTGCGAACCTTTGTTATTGCTTCGCGTATCTTGTACGCGATATTTTCTGGCTTCGCGTATTAACTATTATTGCCGCCCTGCTAACTTTCCCGTATTTCTTTTTTCAGCCAAGCGCGATGTATTCGGCGCTGTTCTGGCAGTCGGCGTTCGTAATCATTAATCTGATTAATATCGGTCATCTGCTTTACGAACGCCGTCCTGTGCCTTTGACTGAAGATCAGACACTGCTGAAAGATATGGTGTTCAGGCACCTGACTTCACGAGAAACTGCATTGCTGCTCAGTAAAGCCAAGTGGCGGCAGGGAAATGCTGATCAAGAACTGATTCGTGAAGGGCAGTCGCTTGATCAGTTGTACTTACTCTATGCAGGCAATCTGAAGATTGATCGCTTGGGGCAGACGCTTGCTCACAGGGGGCCGGGCAGCTTCATCGGTGAAATAGCCTACATGACCGGATCGCATTCGTCTGCTGATGTGGTCTTCGTGGTGCCTTCAAGATATATCGAATGGGATGTCACTGAACTGAGGCAGCTACTGGCGAAAAAGTCAGAGCTTAAGTCAGCATTCGAATCTCTGCTGGCTGTTAATGTGGCGCATAAGCTTGCCTCTGAAGAAAATTTATAGAAGCGATTTCCAGCGTTCAGCTGTGTTTTTAGAGCGTTTTATTAATCTAACGCGAATTGCTGCAACACGGGTAGAATACGGACTTGACGATTTTATGGAAACCTCATGGCGCAACTTGGGCAAGTAAACCAACTATCGGTTAGTCGAATCAGCCCCTACAGCACCTACCTGGATGGTGGTGATCTGGGAGAGGTGATGCTGCTGAAGGATCCTGCGGTAAGCGGGCTTCAGGTTGGCGACGATCTCAATGTGTTTGTCTATCTGGATACAGACGAAACACTGGTTGGCAGCACCACGTTGCCTTTGCTTGTCGAGGGGGAGTGCGGCAGTCTAAAAGTGGTTGCGCAGACCGATAGCGGTGCCTTTCTGGATTGGGGTTTGAAGTCGGATTTATTCCTGCCGCGATCAGAGCAAATGGGTGATACAGGTATCGGCAGTCATTGTGTGGTGGTGGTGCTGCTTGATGAAAACAACTCGCGAATGATCGCCAGCAGTCGTCTTTATAAATATCTGCCGGAAGTCAGTGAGGGAGAGTTGAAGGACGGCCAGAAAGTTGAACTGATTATTAGCCAACGAACCGATATCGGTTATCGGGCGGTGGTGGACGGCTCACATCTGGGGATGCTTTATCACGATGAGATTTTTAACGGCGTGAAGGTGGGGGAATCACATTCAGGTTATATAAAAACTATTCGTGAAGATGGCAAAATCGATCTGATTCTGCAGCGCCCCGGGAAGGAGGCGAGAACTGATCTGGAATCAAAAATCCTGAATCACCTGAAACAGAATAAGGGCCAATCACACTTGACTGATAAAAGCCCGCCACCAGAAATTTATCGGACCTTCGGGGTGAGTAAAAAAGCCTACAAACAGGCAATTGGTGCGCTTTATAAAAGCCGCTTGATCACTTTAAGTAAGGATCAGATAAGCCTGGTTGACTAAAACGATATCTTGCAGCACTTAGTATTGTTTCATTCTCACGTATTCGATCGCATAGCGCTTACCAAGCTCTCGCAAGCCCGACGCGCTATAGTGATTTCCGGACGGGTCGTTGTCGTTGATACCCAGGCCTGAGCTTGCATCGCCGCGGACGGTACCAGTCCAGTAATCGTTATCGGTATTGAGTTTTCTCAGGTGAACATTGACCGGCGCTTGTAACGTTTCGGCGGCAATGAAAGGTTTGTTGTCACCGAACCAGCTTTGCCGGCGCAGGCGGTCTATTAACGCAGAGTCACCATAGGGGTTGTCAATCGATGGGTCAGCAATTTTGCTGTATAGCTTCTGGGCGTAAAAATCAGGGGCGTCATTGATACAGACTGACTCCGGATAACAAGTACCGTCGATGATCCAGTCAGACTCTCCCTGATGCCAGATGATACCGTCAATGCTGGTTCGGCCTATCGCTTCAAGCGCATTGCCTACCTGGCTGACAATCTGGTTCCACCCGGGTGCACCATAGTCCCAGTAGCTAATTCCTTTGCCGCCTTCAGCCATCATCACTAGCCCGATTACTTTGCAGGTTGAAGCGCTGTTCGCCACCTGCTTTGCAAAGTGAAACGCCAGATTGTTATGCGCAATGCCACCGACACCGGGATTGGTCAGGTGCCAACTCTGTGTGAGTGATGCGATCTTCCAGCCGACACCGGCGTTGTTACTGGCCGGATCAATGTTCCAGGCAAAAACGTAGGGGTGTGGCTGATCGGGTGGTTGAAATTCAATCACTTTGTTGAACTGGTCAAGTGTTGCAGCGACTTTGGTTTCTGATCCGATCAGATTAGATTGGCCGGTAGCCAGAATAATATCGGTGATATCTGCTGGCGATGGTGTGCCGGTGCAGGCTGACGTGTCAGCGGGGCCGCTTTGTACTTGAACACTGGTATTGTCAGTGCTGTTGTCTGGGCTGTCGTCGCCGTTGCCGCTACAGCCGGCCATTCCCATGGAAAGCAGAATCCACATGATGGAAAATCTGCGCAGGCGTGCAATTGTTTTTTTTATCGTGTTCACCGCGCTAGGGTAAACGCTGGGTGCTGTGTGGTAAAGAACGTATGGGGGCAGGGTGTGTGGTGTGACGATTCTTTATCTTTAAGTGGCTGTCCAGACCAGCGGCCAGAGCGGCCAGGAACAACAGGCGCGGCCGGATGCCGCGCCATCAAGCGTTGCGATTCAGGAAATGACGGCTTTTACGGCCAGACTCAGCAGATCATCCATCACAGAACCGTCTTTGTCTGCATCCAGGAAAGTCTCCAACATGCCGCGGTTTTGATTAGCCGCTACCCCTGAATTGAAAATATTGCCATTATTATTGCCACCGCCGAACAATCCCCCTGAAGATTTTTGACCGCCCCCCATAAACTTTTTACTCAACGAGCTCATCACCAGGGTTGCAAGGATCGGCAGGGCCTTTTTCATCAGGGTTGATGATAAACCCGACTTCTGGGCACCGTAGTTTGCAATATTGCGGCTCACATCTTTGCTGCCGAAAATGTGCCCCAGAATGGAATTGCCGTCTTGAATGGTGTTGGATTGTCCCATGTTGGACGGGTTATCCAGGTATCCGCCATGGTTGCCTCCGGCCAATGCGCCGATGAGGCTGTCGAGACCGGAATCTGATCGGCTATTATTCTGCATACCGCGGGCAAGAGCAGGGATCAGCTGGCCTGCTGCGGTTCGAGCATCGGCTTCACCGACACCCAACTGTTTTGCCAGCTCGCTGACCACGTTCTGACTGTCGTTTCCCAGCAGGGACTCAAGGAGATTCATAACTATTCCTGTTAGTGGGCCCGCACGTGATTACCCTGTGCGATGGCCGGTAGAAAAATGCCGGTGGCCCGGTTTGCATGGCGATTGAGCCCGCGATCAGATGGCAGGCTGGTTGATCAATTAACCATTAGCTTACTGCAAAACTGGTGTCGACAGTTGTGTTTACAATATGTGGCTGGTTGTCATGGTGTCAAACATTGTGCCCGTTCAAAGTAATGATCGGGCGTTTCCACCACAAGACGGGTTTAAAGTTGCTCGAGGATTTTCTCGGCTGAGCTCACTTCAAATACAGGGCCGTCTTCAACATTCAGATGTGTGATTTTGCCGTCATCGACGATCATCGAATAACGCTGAGACCGCATTCCGAGTCCGCGTTCAATCAGGTCGAGTTCCAGGCCCAATGCTTTAGTCCACACTGCACTGCCGTCAGCTGCCATTAAAATATGTTCGGCGTTCTGGGCTTTGCCCCAGGCATCCATTACAAAGGGATCGTTGACAGACAGGCAGACAATACGATCGACGCCTTTGGCCGTGATCTTGTCGGCGTTTGCGACAAAGCTTGGTAAATGAGCCTGGTCACAGGTGGGTGTAAACGCACCGGGAACCGCAAACAGAACCACTTTTTTTCCGTTGAATAATTCATCGGTCGAAAGAGACTCAGGGCCTTTTTCGCCCATGAACCCGATTGATCCGGAGGGTACCTTATCGCCAACTTGTACTGTCATTTGAGATTCCTTTGGTTTCGACTGCGAATGACACCACAGCTACTTATTAAGGTAAAGGAATTTGTGATTGCTTGTGCGGCAGAAAACGCGAAGATCTACAATTCCAGTAGTTCCTGCAGTTTTTCCCGTTGTGCGTAGCCGTCTTTATAACCCAGTTCAATTAAATCGCGAGCGAACCCCGAATCGAAAAGCAGATAGCTGGTCAGTGGCCGGCCTTCTTTGGTCATCGCGCCAAGGCCGCTGAGTAAAATTCGCATAGAGCGCGGAAACGAGCGAACGTGTTTGGCAACAATATCGCGTATGTCCACACTGGGAGAGATAACCAGAAATTCAACCGGGCGTAGCAGTGAATCATCGTGTTGGAAAGACTGCTGCCTCGATTGCGATAACGCGAAATTAATCCGGTTCAGGCGTTCGATATCTGAATCCAGTCGATCAATAAAAAGTGTATCGAACATATAGCCCGCAATTTGACCCAGATTAGGGTAGATCGGGGTGGTGGTTGGTGCTTCATCTACCTGCGGATTCCGCACACTTATAATAAGCAGCTTATTTGCGCCTAAGTGCAGCGCCGGGCTGAGTGGGGCCGCCTCGCGCATTGAACCGTCACCGTGGTATTCGTTGTTGATTTTCACTGCCGGAAATACCACTGGAATCGCGATCGAGGCCATAAAGTGATCAACGTGCAGTCGGGCGGGGACGCCGAAGCGCCGGGTCCGCTGCCAGCTCTGGAATTCTTCCAGGCCTTCGAAGTAGGTGAGTGATGCCCCCCGGCTATAGGACGATGCGGTTATCCCAAGCGCCTGTAGCTGACCGGCCTGAATGCATTGGCGCATACGAGCCAGATTGACATGGTTTTCTATCAGAGAGCGAAGTGGCGTGTTGTCCAGCAGTGAGTCGGGCTGTGATTTCGCCATTCCACCACTGGCGAATGACCAGATCCAGCGCGCCCCGGTGCGGGTGGTGGTTTTAGCATCAGTGCGGACAACCATATCCATATGCAGGTTTTCCCACATGCCCAGCAGCCGGCGCATGCCATCGCTGAAATCGCCTGAACGGCTGGCGACCATGCCTGCGTTGAGAGACCCTGCCGAGGTACCGGTGACCACGGGAAAAGGCGAAGGTTGCCCCGTGGGGATGAGTTCCTCGACCGCTTTGAGCACGCCGACCTGATAGGCATTGCGAGCGCCGCCGCCCGGCAATATCAAACCCAGCGTCTGCTTTTCGGCAGCCGCTTTTTTAGAAAACCAGTGTTGAATGCCCATTGTATTGAATGGTGCCATGGAGTTAGTGCAATAGAGCGGCTAAGCATATCAACTGAAGAAGATTCTGCCCATATCGAGGGGCTGCGCTGTTGCTATTGTTGACGTTAGGTAAACAAAGCAAAAATCGCACTACACCGGGTAATTTTAAAATTAACTGCCCGCGGCTTTGCTGTTCAGAGAATCGAACAGATCCTGCTTGGCGATTTCAACATCCAACAATGTTTCACTGACATCCTGCCATGTCACCAGTGATGCTTCTTGCCGCTTCTGGTAGTGGTGCCCCGCGGTACTGATGATTATACCCAAAGCCAGTAAGCAGAAAACAGCCTTGCGTGCGGTGCGCCGTTGGTTAGCTGCCGCCATAACTGAACTCCTCACGACCGATTTCTCCAACAATCTGGTCGACTTCACGCCAGCTGGCGGCTAGATCAGTCAGGGAGCTTTCGATCGCACCCAGCGCCTGCAGATCGTTCAGCGCGAGGCGCACATTGCGCCGCAATTGGGCAGTATTGGATGCTTCGCGATACACCTGGGCATTTTTTTCCAGCACAAACAGCACAAAATCCACCTTGGCCGTGCTGATATCAAGTGTGGAAACCAGTCTTTCCTGCGCGCGCTCGAACCGATGCCAGATTTCAACCTGTGCCTGCAGGGAGTTCAGTACGCTGGTATTCGCGCCAATGACAATTTGATTGCGGTCGTGTTGTGAGCTGTCGGCGCTTGATTGTCGAGCGCCATCCAGCTCTGCCCGGACAGCCCGCATCCGGTGTTCGATTTCGTTAATCGCAGCACGTGTCTGGTGTCTTTTGTCGGTTAGGTGAGCACGGCTTTTTTCGGTGTGTCTGGCGTAGTCACTGCGAAGTTTTGCCGCCTGTTCGAAGTTGGTGGCGATGGTGTCGAGTTCGATGGAGAGCTCATCAATCATCTCGTCGACGCGATGTGCGCTGTCGACTCGCAATTTCAGATTGCGAAATGCAGTGAGGTTATCGCGCAGCAGTGAGTAGGTTGTGGCTGCACCGATCCTTTGCGACTCTGATACGGTATCGAGCAGGAATTCCTTGATCGATACAAACTGCTCTGGGAGATCCGGTTCAGACGAGGCACCCGTGTTACCAGAGATCATCACACACAGTGCAATCGTCGCAAGGCAATTGCCCCGCTGCTGTCTCGCCCACC
This sequence comes from Herpochondria borealis, assembly GCA_032274145.1. Classification (NCBI taxonomy): domain Eukaryota; phylum Rhodophyta; class Florideophyceae; order Ceramiales; family Ceramiaceae; genus Herpochondria; species Herpochondria borealis. Next base: position 7,571 of record JAVCKV010574507.1, on the reverse strand, counting down.
ACATAAAAACGCCCCGATTCTTGTTATATAAAACTGCCGATGCTCTGCCGACAGTCGCGTTTTTATCGGCCTTGTGCAGAATTTCTACAGTGATTTGTCCATCGCGGGTCACCCAATGTGTGCGGGTTCCGGTCTTAAAAGCAGTCAGCACAATGTGTCGGAGTGAATTACAATAGAGGATTCAATATTAAGCTGCTGGATCCCGTTACTGCATGAACGCCATTGAACTGTTACGAAGCCGCTTCTCCGAAGCGCTGACCGGACTCCTGGGGGATGACGCCACGCCCGCACAGCTGGAAAGCCTGCTCGGTATGATTCGGCCCGCTCAGGACGGTAAGTTTGGTGACTACCAGGCTAATTGTGCGATGCCGCTGGGCAAGCAACTGGGAAAGCCGCCTCGTGAAATCGCCACCATGCTGGTTGAGAAAACCACGCTTGATGACTTTTGCTCGACCGTTGAAATAGCCGGGCCTGGTTTTATAAATCTTACGCTGGCCGACGATTGGTTAAAAAACAAAATCACGGTAGCGCTCGGCGATGATCGGCTGGGTATTGCCGAGAGTGAAGCGCCGCGTACCGTGGTGATCGACTACTCATCGCCGAATGTCGCCAAACCAATGCATGTCGGCCATATACGTTCCACGGTGATTGGTGATGCGCTGGCGAAAATTCATCGTTTCCTGGGGCATCGGGTGATTACCGATAATCATTTAGGTGACTGGGGAACCCAGTTCGGCATGATTATCTATGGTTATAAACACTTTGCAGACCCGGTCGCCTACGAGGCCGATCCTGTGTCCGAGTTAGGGCGGCTGTATAAATATGTTCGAGTGCTGATGGATTTTCACGGCGCTATAAAAAAACTGCCTGAGGCAGAGGATGCCCTGCAAAAACAGCAGGTGGCGTTAGAGCGAATTCAATCGCAGGATCATGGCGACGATAAAGGCAAGCGTAAGCAGCAGAAAAAAGATATCGCCCGGCTTAACGAAAAAATTGAAGACCAACACACGTTGATTACCGGGTTTACTAAAACGATTGATTCCGTAAAGCAGAACGATGCGCTGCATAGCGTTGCGATGGCTCATCCGAAAGTGTCGGAAGCGGTATTGGCAGAGACCGTCAAGCTTCACGAAGGCGATACAGAAAACAAAGGACTGTGGAATAAATTTTTACCCTATTGCCTCGAAGATATTGATCGTCTTTACAAGCGTTTGAATATATCGTTCGACTTTATTCTGGGGGAGAGTTTTTACCACGATCAGCTGGGTGGTGTGGTAGAAGACTTTCTGGATAAAAAACTGGCGCGTGAAAGTGACGGTGCGATCTGTGTGTTTCTTGATGGTTATGAAGCACCGATGATTATCCGTAAAAAAGACGGTGCTTACTTGTATCCCACCACTGACCTCGCCACTATTCAGCACCGGGTGAGTGAATGGCAGGCTGATGCGATGCTTTATGTTGTCGATCATCGTCAGGCAGATCATTTCGATAAGCTGTTTGATGCTGCCAGGCTTTGGGGTCACAAAGACGTAGAACTCACTCATGTCAGCTTTGGTACGGTGCTGGGTGATGATGGTAAGCCTTTTAAAACCAGGGCCGGTGATACGGTTGGTCTTGAAGGTTTACTGGACGAAGCCGAAGCGCGTGCACTACAGGTAGCCACTGAACAAAATTCACAACTTGAAGAGAGCCGTCAACAGGAAATAGGGCGTGTTGTCGGAATCGGTGCGCTTAAATATGCGGATCTTTCGCAAAATCGATCATCAGACTATAAGTTCAGCTACGATAAAATGTTGGCTCTGCGTGGTAACACCGCCACTTACCTGCAATATGCTAACGCACGTGTGCACGGGATTTTTCGTAACCTTGATTTACAGGCAGAGACTTTAAAAGACAACGCAGGCCCTTTTGTTTTTCAGGAGCCGGTTGAACGCCAGTTGGCGTTACAACTGTTGCGTTACAGTGAAGTACTGAATGATGTGCTGGTTGAATATAAACCCAATCTACTGTGTAACTATCTATTCGATCTAGCGCAATTGTTCGCGCGTTTCTTTGATCAATGCCCGGTGAAAGACGCTGGATCCGATGAGTTACAACGAAGCCGTTTGCAGCTGAGTTATTTAACTTCTCTGACCGTTAGCGGTGGACTGGGGTTGTTGGGGATTGATGTGTTAGAGAGAATTTAGTGTCTCTAAGTGTAAACATAGGCTAAAGAGTGTGACAGTCTTGCGAGACCAGACAAGTGTTATTGAAACCAGCCTGTGATCATTGCGGTGATAGCAACGGTGGCTAACAGTGTCACGAGCCCAAGTAACCAATGACCGGGTTTATAAGCGGGCAGATCAATGTTGTCAGGCCAGTTTAGGGAACCTGACAGCATTGGTTTTATTAGATTAACTTTTCCCCAAACCCGGTAAATTAAAATCATCGCCACATGCACAATCACCATGGCGATGATTAGTTTTGCATTGAGGTAGTGAATTTGCAGCAGCTGTTCTGCCCAATCGCCGGACACTTGTGAATACAGCGCACCTTCCAGAAATTCTTCTTCGTCGGCAATGAAGAGACCGGTGGTGGCCTGAGTGCCGATAAGCACCAGCATGATCAAAGTAGCCCATCCACCGGCAGGGTTGTGGCCACGCTCGGGCGCTAGCGTTCTTTGAAGCAGATGTTTAAGGTGAGTAAAAGATTGGGCCGGATGTGTGAACAGTTTAATCAAACGTGCATTGCTGCTGCCCCAGATTCCCCAACCCAGTCTGAATAAAATCAGACAGAAAACCGCTTCGCCGACGTATCGGTGCCAGTCATAAAACCCATTGCCGGTTTTCCCGCTGAACAGCAGGAAAAAGACACCGCAAACCAGGCTCCAGTGAAAGAGCCTGATCCATAGATCCCAGACGGGTACGCGATTCACCAGCTAAACAGGATTACTTCTTTTTAGCACGGAAATCATCGTGGCAGCCTTTACACCCTTTACCGGCATCACCCATACCACTTTTGAGTGCGTCTACACCGTTGCCTGCGACTTCGACCAGGGTACCGGTGGCTTCAGCCATTGCTTTGCCAGCATCAGCAACTTTGGGGTAGGTAGACCAGATCTCTGCCAGAGCGCGTGTTTTATAGCCCGAATCATTATCAGAGCCCGGTGGCCACATTGCACCACTCTTCATGGTGACCGCAGCATGCAGATTTTCAGCAGCGTTGGTGGCAGCCTCGGCGTTGTATTCCATCTTGCCCTTTGCCATCGCAGAGAGAATATCCATATTGAATGAATAAACCTGCATTAATCCCTGCCGGGCTTTTATGGCCTTTTCTGTGGCTTTGTCTGCCAGTACCGGTGTAGCGACTACCGCAGTTAGCGCCAGCGCCAGAGCTGATTGTTTGAATACTGATTTCATGAAGCGTCTCCTGTGTAATCAATAAATAGTACCAATGATTACATCACATGTTTGCACAGCAATTGTGCATTCATGCACAGTCAGGCGGCGAAAAACGACTGTAACTCCCGGGCAAGCACTTTTTTTACTGCCTTTACCGTGGCGCTGTTGCGCAGATCACGGTGGCTCAACACCCAGATATCGTTATCCGGAATCCGGTCAGGTGCTTCAAGGGCCATCAGTCCGTTCCGGCTGTTAATCAGGTAGGTGGGTAATACGGTGATGCCTAATCCGCTGCAGCACAATTTAAACGCGCTCATCAAACCATCGGCGGTGGTTATGGTCGCATCCTCCGGGACGTGTTTCATCATGCTTTGGTGAAAAGCAGTGTTGTGGTATTGGCTGGTCAGTAAGATGAACCGGTGATCGCTCAGGTTGTTGGACAAACTCGGGACCGGTTTCGATGCCAGGTAATCAGTGGATGCACAGAAACTGAATTTAAGTCTGCCGAGTTTTTTCCCGATGAGGTCTGGTGGCTGGTTAGGGCCGGTACGAATGGCGACATCTGCTTCCAGTCCGCTGATATTGGTAAATTTATTCTGGATAAGTAGTTCAATCTGGACTTCGGGATATTTTTTGCTGACCCGGGCCAGGATATCTGGCATGAGTTGATAGCCTATTGTATCTGGAGTGGTCAGGGTGATTTTTCCACCAATCTCGTTGTCTGAGCCAGCGACTGAGCGTGCGATAGAGTCAACAGAGGTTTGTAGTGTTATCGCCTGTTCACGAAGTTCATTGCCTTTTTCTGTCAGGCGATAGCCATCATGACTGTGAGTAAAGAGCTGCGTACCAAGTTGTGATTCGAATGCTTTTATTCGTCTCAACACGGTGGTGTGACTGACGTTTAGCTCGGCCGCTGCTGCAATCAGTGTGCGCTTTTCTGCCAGTGCTAAAAAATACCGGAAATTATCCCAGTTCCAGTTCATCAGGTTGAGTGTCTCACCAATAAAGGCCTGTAGCGAACATGTACAAATTAAAGAGCGCCAGGCTCTGTTGTTATTCGGGTGTGATTCCGGCTGTTATTGTAACTATTGATGCAGCTACATTCCAACAGCCGTGCACCAAATTACAAGATGGGCCCTGATTCTGCTTGTGCGATGCCACTGTATTTTCCAGTCACCGCCGCCTTAGCGTTTTTCGTAATTATCTGTGCACGCTATGAATTCAATGCAACACTGCGCCTGAGGGCCAGGCTTGCTTCAATGCAAGCGAGTATTGCAATCAGAATTAACAAAGGGGTAACACTGAACTCGGTAATCAGCCAGCCTGCAATCATTGGAAAACCGAAGATACCAATGAAATAGGTCAGTGCGAATAACTGAAGGGTGTGCGGAACCAGATTGTCGATGGCATCATTCGCCGCCATTGCCGCCAGCAGCGGGTAAGAAGCGCCATAGCCGATACCAAATAGTACGGCTACCAGAAGATACATAGTGTGGTTGCCGCCGATAAACATAAAAACCACGACACTCAAGCACATAATGTATTGAAGCAAAGCAATGATGCGATACGGATTTTTCCCACCGTTAAAACCAACGATCAGCAGTCGGCACACAATCACGGTAATTGTATAGGTGAGGAAAAAGTCGGCGTACTTCAAACCTTTTTCGTCAGCGAAAACTGTTTGAAAGTTATTCATTCCTGCAAACACACTGGCACCCAGGCAAACCATCACAACAGGTAGTCTGGCTGGCGAGCGAAAAATTTGACTGACTACGGACATATTAAGTTGTGACTTGGCGTTGCTCCGCGTGTTGTTGCCGTTTTCCTCTGCCAGTGATCGGATCGCAGGTTTTAGCATCAGAAAAATTGCACCGCTGAGTAAACAAATTGCAGCCATGCATTGAAACGCAGCCGAGACTTTAAGGCCTGCCGATTCCATTATGGATGTCATCACCGGTGATAAGCCAAAGCCTGCCATGATGAATACGGTTAACAAAGAAAAATAACGCACCCTGTATTTAACCGAACTTATGCTGGTCAGGACTACCGGACCCAGGGCATAAAATACACCCCAGCCAAAACCGAGCAAAGCACTCGCCGTTACCGTGAAAAAACCAATGTTCCCGGCTATAGAAAAAAGAGACAGGGACATAGCGATTGCAAGTCCAGACAGAGCCAGCGCTGCCATTCTCCCGACTCTGTCGGTTAAATGCCCTGTATAAAACACACTGATTAATGTGAAGACGGTGGTAATGATCAGCATTAATCCCACGTCTTTTTCATTGGCACCAAAGTCTGCAAATAGTTTTGGCAACAGGAAGGTGAGACCATAGGTGCCGGCCTGCAGAAAATTGGCGAGGTAAAACAGGCCGTAGGTTGTCAGATTGCGCACAGCGGGTAGCCACTAATCAAGGAATGATTGGTGGAGCTTACGCCAGTTTGAGTACACTGATCGTAAAGCCGGTATTATTGTCGCTTGTAACTAACCGGGGTTGAGTCGTTATCGGGTGATCGACTCAACAGCCCGTTTTGCAGATTCAACAGCACCCTCAAGATATCCGTTGGACTGGCCCGGGCCGGTTGCTGTTTCTGACCCTGAAAATAAAAGTTTGTTTTCCCATTCGTTTTTAAACACCGGGTTGTGACCATGGTGACCTGCCGGTGAATCGCGATCTGCCTGGGTAGCGGTGAAAGGGTCAAACGCCCAGTCTTTGTAGTGCGTAGCAAGTGGCGTGTGGGACATACCATTACCGAACATCCGGTCGATTTGTTCCTGAGCCAGTTTAACTATAAGGGCGTCATTGGCTTCGCGGTGAATAGCAGGTACGCCCAGAAAGCCGAACAGGGCGTACGGGCCACCGGATTTAGGGGATGCATCATGTATCTCTACCAGAGGGCCTTTCTGGCTTATACCATCGCCGGAGTATCCCTGCTCACGCCAGAATGCCGATTCGTATACAGCAACAAATTTTGCATGGGCAGCCATCCATGTTGCTTTTGTCTGCATGGCCTGCATTTTTTCTTCGGCAAGGGCGGGTGTGATGTTAATGGTTTCTGCAATGACTCTCGGTGGGAGGGCAAGTATCGCCTGGCTGCCATTAATGGTTACTTCTTTGCCTTCACGAGTAGCGGTTGCTGTAACGCCCGTTTCTGTTCTGGTCAGATTGTTTACGCAGGCGTTAGTAAGTAGTTGATCGTCAGGGAGTGTTTTTAGTAACTGTTGTATCAGGTGATGCAATCCACCATCAATTCTATAAGAGCCAGCCATTGACGCGCTGCCGTGTCCTACTTCTAATTGCCCGCTGGCGTATTCAATCACTGAATGACCCTGGTGGTGTTGCTGAAATACAGCATCGTTCAGATCAGTGTCTTTAATTAATTGCTCTATATGGTGTTGGCCCGGCCAAAACCATGAAGGGCCCAGGTCGATAGCGCTGATCGAATTATTATTTGTTGAAGTCGTTTGCGATAATATTCGACCACCGGTTTCAGGGCGGGCTTCGAGCACCAGAAAATCAATGTTCTGTTTTTTCAATAAATACGCAGAGACGAGCCCGCTCAGGCCTCCGCCGATAATAATGACACTTGTATTCATCATCGACGAAACAATCCGTGAGTCGTGTAAAAGCTAAGCAGCATTGAATGACACCATGTTTCGCAGATGATGCGTCTTAACCCAGACAGTTGCACCAGCGTTGCCTGTTGTAACCGTTAGTATGGTGTCAACAGGTGACCGCAGCCAGGAATGCTTTCTCAATTCATCGTCGCCTTCGGAAAAGCCACCGTCGAGGACGAATATTTCAGCCCCGCCACTGGCATCTACATTGACAGTGCTATTCGGTTCCCAGTGTTCGAAGTTTACAGACTCATTTGAATCTTCGTAGAGTGGTGATACTGAAACACCGGGGCGGTCACGGTCTGGTACCTTGCCGGTTTTGTATCTGTTAGCGTGCACAAAGGTGCGGTCCTCAGGGGAGAACTGCCAAAGCTTCACGAAAATTGTACACCCGGGTCTGGAGCCCGGCGTGTGTTTCGATTGTGGGGGGTTGCGAATATACGACCCTGCTGGCCATTCGCCATAGTCATCTTCAAAAACACCATCCAGCACTATGAATTCTTCACCGCCGTCGTGCACATGTTGCGAGAACTGACTGCCGGGTGCGTATCGGACAATAGTGGTGACTCTGTCGT
>JAVCKV010574396.1:0-32204 GCA_032274145.1 Herpochondria borealis | reverse complement strand
AAATCAAAAGGGAAATTACTGGTAACTAGTTTCTATACTACGATTAGTCTAAGTCTAGATTGGTGACGTTCTAACACGTTTATAAACGTTGAGCTCAACGAAGGCGCCAAGCCTAGACGAGGAGACTTTCTACGATGACGGAGAAGGACGAGTATGAGGACAAGAAGTCCTATATCGTCGCGTTCTCAGGCACAGACCCAGACTACCCGAAGTGGAAGTTGAGATTTAGTGCACAAGCGAAACTTGGTGGATTCTGGAAGATTCTGAATGGATCTTGGACTGCTCCCAAGGATGACGAAGTGTTAGACGAGACGAAGGACGCTGACAAGCTGAAGTTGAAGATGCGCAAGGCTCACGACAAGGCTTACTCCAATCTCGTGATGGCACAAGAAGGAGATGCAGCGTTGAACATTGTTGCGCTGGCTACAAGTACCGCGCATCCGGATGGTGACGCGAAGTTGGCCTGGGACAATTTGGACGCGCGATTCCTACCGAACGATGAGACCAGTAAGATGGTATTGAGAAACAAGTTCCTCGGCATGAGACTCGAGGATATCAACACGGATCCTGTCGAGTGGATTGCGCTGGTTGAACAACAATCGATTCTCATGAAGAAGGCTAAAATGAACGTGACCGAAACCGAGATGAAGGTCCTCATTTTGAGCGGACTACCAGACGAGTATGAGACGGTACGAGACGTGCTCACCGTGCAACTGAAGAAGACGACCACGAGAGAGATGGCGATGCAACTCAAGTTGAAGTATGACTCATTGATGACCAAAACAGGAGGTCAGAAGAAGGGCGCAAACGATGCGGCTCTAAACGCTGTCGGTGGAGGCGGCGGTGGAAGAAAATTTGCAGGAAAATGTCACACGTGCGGTAAACGTGGACACAAGGCAAGTGATTGTTGGTCGAAGTCTGGTGGTGAAGGACGTCCAACCGGAGGTGGTGGAGGAGGCGGACGTTTCAGCGGAAAATGTAACTACTGTGGTATTATCGGGCACAAGGAAGCCGAATGCCGCAAGAAGAAGAACGCAGGAAGTGACGCAGCAAACCCCTCGATTGAAGACATCTGCTTGATGGCCATGGTAAACGGGAGAGACCCAAGCGTGATGACGAAACTCAAGTTCAACGATGACACGTGGCTGGCCGATACTGGAGCGTCGAGTCACATGAAGAAGTCGCCGAAGGGTGTGACGAACCTGATTCATTTGGAGGATCATCACGTCACGTTCGGAAACCAAGGAAAATTGAGAGCGACGCATCGTGGATGCTATCAAGTGATGTCCAGTTGTGGACAAAAGATCAATTTGGAGGTCCTAATTGTGCCTGGATTGTGGGTGAACCTATTCTCTCTTGCACGTGCATTGAAGATGGATTGGGACATTTCCACCTACAAGGACAAAAAGGAAACGAAAACGTTGCAGATCACTCGTTGGGGCCGGACTATTCGGTTCAACAAAGTGATTACAGTCGGCGAGGACAAAACTTTGATCGGTGTGGAGTTCAAGAAACCAACCGAAACGAAAACCAAAGCTGCTCCGAAAGCCACGGCAACGATGGAAAAGGGCACAAAGATGAAGTATTTGACGGCTCACAATCGTTTCGGACATCCTGGAGAACGAGTTGTGAGAGCTACGGCAAAGGCAATGGAGTTGGAAATTGTTGGCGGAGTGCAGAAATGCGAAAATTGTGCGCTCGCGAAAATTCGTTTGACTTCCGTACCAAAACAACGTGAAAACAAGGAGACGGTACCTGGAAACCGTCTTGCATTCGATATTTCATCAGTGAGACATGCAAGTCTGGGAAAGGCTATGCATTGGTTGTTGTTTGTGGATGAGGCGACGGATGCCTGTTTCTCATTTTTCCTGAAACGTAAGTCTGATTTGAAAGACTATGGTTTGGCTTTTGTCATGGAGCTACGTGGGAAACATGGTAAGAATGTCCAATTCTTGCGCTGTGATAACGCTGGTGAGAATGTGGATTTCCGTGCGCTATGTGACAAACGTGAACTCGGAATTGTGTTTGAGTATACTGCCCCCGGAACACCCCAACAGAACGGCTACTGCGAGCGGAAGTTTGCGTGTCTGTATGGACGAGTGCGGGCAATTCTGAATCTGGCGGGACTGCCAGAGAAGCTAAGACACTATCTTTGGGCCGAATGTGCTGGCACGGCGACCAAATTGGAGAACATTCTGATGGATGCCGGGAAGACAAAGTCCCGACATGAACTGTTTTTCGATAACCAAGCCCCCTACGCTCGACATTTGCACACATTCGGAGAGATGGGCGTTACTCACAACCATGAGGCTGTGAAAGCGAAATTGTCCAATCGTGGAGTGACTGCGATTTTTGTTGGCTATGCGGATGATCACAGCGGTGAAGTGTACCGCATGTATGTCACATCGACGAGGAAGATCCGACTCAGCAGAGATGTCCAGTGGTTGAACCAGACATATGCGCAGTGGGATCCGAAGTCTAAACCTCACATCGTGCGTGTGATTGGGGAGGATGACTCAGGACAGAAGGCCGAAAACGACGATTTAACGGCTGGAGACAACAACAATCACGACGACAACGATGATGATGATCAAAACAACAATAACGACGACGATGATGACGATGAACCCGCTTCTGGAGACGGAGCAGGGAGGACGACAACTCGATTGGAACGAGAGATGAATCGCTTGCGTACATCCTACAACGAAGCTGATCCTGAAGTGTTTGAAAGTGACGAAGACGAGACAGCAGCGATTGCAGTTCAAGAAGTTGCGCTATTGACGCTTGGACACGGAAGCTCGTGGAATGATCCGCAGACGTTTGAAGAAGCATGGAACCATCCGGATCCAGAGATGAGGAAAGGATGGCGCGACGCAATCACCAAAGAGTTCAAGGATATGAATTCCAGGAAAGTTTGGGAGAAGATGAAACTGTCTGATGTCCCAGAAAACAGACGCCTGGTGGGTTGCAAGTGGGTATTCGTGCGGAAGAAGGACGGACGATTTCGTGCCAGGCTGTGTGCATTGGGCTATTCTCAGATAGCTGGTTTGGACTATGACGAGTCGCATGCACCAGTGATACAAGATGTCACTTGGCACATCGTTCTGGTACTCAAGCTCCTATACGGATACGACGCAGAACTGGTTGACGTGGAAACAGCATTTTTACATGGTGACTTGGAAAACGAAATTTTTATGAAAATTCCAGAAGGTTTGTCCTTGCTGGAGGATGTGGATGCGGACATGTGCGTGAGGTTGCTACAGTCCATCTATGGATTGGTTCAATCCGCGCGAACCTTTGCGATGAAATTGTTGGGCATCCTTGACAAGAAAATGAAGTTTCGAATGTCAAAAGTGGATCCTTGTGTGGTTGCACGAGAGGATGAAAATGGGACAGTGATGGGCTGTTTGTATGTTGATGATGTGCTCTTGGTTGGAGACGCGAAGGCAATCAAGACAGCAAAGAAAGAATTGAAAGAGCATTTTGTGTTGAAAGAAACGTCGGTTGTGGAGGACTACATCGGAGCCTCGATCTTGATGCACGACGGTTATTGCGATGTGTGGCAGCCTCATCTTCTTGGGAAACTGTTCAAGAAGTTTGCCAACAGAATCGTTGGATTGAAGGAGTTTGAGACTCCAATGGCTGCAGGAGAACATGTTGTGCGCCCTACTGAGGAGCAACAATCACAACTTGTTGATGAATTGCTCAAGTCGGAGTATCGCAGTGGAGTCGGCATGTTGCTTTATTTGGTGAAGCATTCGCGTCCAACATTGGCGAATTGTACACGCGAATTGTCGAAGGTGATGGATTGTCCAACGCAACAACACATGAAAATGATGTACCGAGTGATCAAGTATGTGTGGGACACTCGATACGATGTTTTTCGGATGAAACCTTTCTCAGCGAAGATTGGAGAAAAGGTGACGATTGAAGCTTATTGCGATTCGGATTTCGCAGGAGACAAGGACAAGAGACGCTCGGTTTCAGGGTTCTTGGTAATGATGAATGGCGCGGTTATTTCGAAGCGATCGAAGCGCCAAGATGGAGTTGCTTTGTCCTCAACGGAGGCAGAGTATTATGCATTGAGTGAAGTGGCAAAAGAATTGCTCTTCATCAAGCAAGTGCTGGAGTTTTTGAAGGTGAAGGTGGAATTGCCAATGATCGTTCATGTGGACAATCAAGGCGCAATCTTTCTTGCCAAGAACATGTTTGTTGGTCAACGGACCAAGCACATTGACGCAAGATATCATTTCGTGAAGGATTTGATTGCAAACCGTACACTGTCGGTGGTCTACTGCAAGTCTGCAGAGAACTGGTCGGATGGGTACACCAAGAATCTTGGAGGAGATGCCTTCAAGAAGAATTTCGGACATTACATGATTGCACGTGATTCCGACGAGAAGATTACATTCGCCGAACTCAGGGAGGATGTTAAGACGAGTGAGTCCGGGAATTAGATCCAGGGATGAGAGAGAGAGACAGGGATCGCATGTGCCTAGACATGGATCCGGAGGAAGGAATTGATCACTGACTGAGGCGAGACCTGGTTCCGATGTGGGAGCCAGATACAAGATACTAGATCTAGACAATCTAAATTAGGTCACAAAATCAAAAGGGAAATTACTGGTAACTAGTTTCTATACTACGATTAGTCTAAGTCTAGATTGGTGACGTTCTAACATTTTCTACCTCCAAGATCAGCTCCACGTGACTCATGTAGGTCTCATTTTTATTCAGGGATCGTACGGCGAATCGTTTCGGCGCGACTTTGTGGCAGCAGCTAACGACGCGGGAATCAAGCTTATTGCGTTACCCTACGATGACAGGGACCCAGAGTCCTTGAGACAATCTTTGGAATTCCTCAAGTCTACAGATTACCGTTACTTTGTGGGTATCGCAAAATCGAATTTCATGAATGATTTGTTAGAGGCAGCTTTTGACAATGATCTCGTTGGGCCCGAATATGTGTGGGTACTTCCTACTGCTGGGAAGTTAGCAGTTCCTGGCTATAAAGTCCCGCGAGACAGACCGGGTCTGGCAGAAGCTCTTCGAGGTGCTGCCGTCGTGGCGATCAACACCCAACTCAGCGAGCCATTTTCAAAGGAAATAGTTCGTGCCATCACGCACGACAAGGATTTTCAAGATTTCTTCATATCCAGCCACCCCGAGTCCTTCGTCTTTGATAATTACAACTTGTCGGAAAGTACTCCTGTCCTTACAGCATACTCGAATACTTTCTACGATGCTGGTATCGCGCTCGGTCTTGCTGCCTGCCAAGCAGAGAAGGATTTCTTTACTCCGGCAGAGCACTACCAAAACATTCTCAATGTCTCCTTTCGTGGCGCGTCGGGGCTGGTTGGGTTTGATCGAAGCACCGGCACTCGGAGTTATGATACTGTTCGTTACACAGTCATCAACATCCTTCCCGATGATGAAGCGAATGACCCAGACAACTTTGTTTTTCAACCCCACGTTACCGCAGTCATTGATTTCAACGAGAATCAACCGCTTCTCGAATCGAATCCCTTCATCTTCAACTCAGGAACCACTAATATTCCGGCAGTTCTTCCGCCGCTTGAGGAAGATCTTAATCTGATTCCAAACTCGATTCGAGCCGTTGGATGGTCGCTATCAATCGGTATTTTGGCGCTGAGTGCAGCTTTTGCAGTGTGGGCATTTGTCAAGAGAAAAGAAGATAGAGTCCGTGCGGCACAACCATTCTATCTTGGTTCAATGTGCTTGGGTACTGCTCTCATGGCAACTTCCATCATTCCCATGAGCCTACAAGATCCAGCTCCTCAACCCATTCTCGATGGTAGCTGCATGGCTACCATGTGGTTATTTGCGCTGGGCTTTGCCGTGGCTTTTGGATCTGTGACGTGCAAACTCATTCGAGTCAGTCGCATCTTCCAAGCAGCTATTGCGATGAATCGTGTCACCATATCTGTCCTCGATGTAATCTGGCCGTTGTGCCTTTTGATCGCAGCAAACAGCATCATTCTCTGTGTATGGACCATTGTATCTCCGTTTCGATACGAACGAGTAGACTCTGGCATCGATGACCAGTATGGAAGGTCCACTTCATCATATGGTACCTGCCAAGGCTCTACGAGTGGTTATGCAATCGCATTGGGCGTTGTGAACGTTTTGGCAGTCGCCGTGTGCAACTACAAGGCATATCGGTCTCGGGCCATCCCGTCGAGCTTCAACGAGTCTGTGTACATTGCATTTAGCAACTTCTTTTTGCTCGAGGGGTTGTTGATATTTGCACCAATTTTATTGCTAGTGGTTGAGAATCCTACAGCTGACTTTTTGATTCGATCGCTGCTGATCGCATTTATTTGTCTTGCTATTCTACTTCCTATCTTTCTGTCCAAGATATTCCGGCCATCAGCACCTCGTGAACAACCAAAGCCCAGCAAAAAGAAGTTGCGCCTCACGCGATGGCTTTCTCTTCCAGAACCGGGTCTCAGTCGAGGTGAAAGCAGCGTCGGCCTTCGCGTCAGTCGACACGAGGATATTAGTGCCACGGATCAAATCCACAAATCGATTGCGGAGGAACGAGCTAAGAGGCGAGCAGCTGAAAACACGGCCGACATGTCTTCCCATTTCTCATCACGATTTTCCAAGAGCTTTCGTGTATCCAACAAAGAAGGATCTGGCGTATTCGGTGAACATAGGTCTAGGAACTTGGGATCAAGTGTGAGAGACCTGAAATCCAGTATACGTGTCAAACAACAAGATTCGTCGAGCTTCAGTGTGACTGGAAACGAATCACGTGCGTTCGGGTCAGGCGCGTTGGGATCTAGCGTTTCTGATTTGAAAGCTAGTATTCGGCTCAAAGGACAGGACAGCAACAGGGTTCCTCAAGCGACGACAAAGATGCATCGGGCCAACTAGGATCTAGCGTGAAAGACCTGAAAGAAAGGATGCGACTGCGGACACAAGATTCCAGATTCAGTCTCGAAGGACATTCCTCAGGTCCGTTGGGATCAAGTGTTGCTGATCTTAAAGCCAGTATTCGTCAGAAGCAGTTTGTCGAGAAGAACTCACGTGCTACCAGCGTGTAGACAGATATTGAGAGTCGACCCGCGATAACTTCTGATTTGTTTGTTGCGCGTGTCGAAGGAGCGATGTGTTTGAGGGGCTCGGCGGGACTTGCAATTATTGGCATGTTGCTTTGTACCATGGCAGCTTTTGACCTTCGTAATTTATAATATATTTTCATAGCCATTTGCATACATTACGGCCAGTTTGAATGCTCAGCGGATACAGTAAGAGAAGAAGTGGAGCAAGCGCCAAGGAATATGCATGATGCCATGTTCATAACACTTGAGATATTCGACGACGACGAAATATGTAGCTGTAGCGTCCCAGATTTAGCATGTTATTTGATGTATCCCACAACAAAATCGTATCATGGAAGGCTGACCTTGGGTCACTTTTCATAGGACAAACAAGAGAGGTCTTTTACATTCAAGAGGTATTTCACTCGTTGATTGACCAATAACCATAGATGCTCACCAATAGCAGTTAGGATTACGCTGCCTCACAGCATTACGAAGTCCGCCGCGGGTTTCAAGGGAATAGCTTTGGCTCTTAAAGAAGTCGCTGTCTGTTCCATAAAAGGTGCCTGCTATACTCACTTTTTAAAGCTTGCTGAACTAAAATCTAGACAAAACAGGGCAGTTTCTGTACAGCTTCATCTGCCAGCGGAAACCACATATCATCCATCCACAGCAAAGGCAGCGTTGTGGTCGTTGCTATCCTACTCACCAGGAGGAGACTTTCGGTAGCGTTCATAGAAATATGCGTCAGTAAGGACGCCTTGTCTGCCCGCATATGTTTTGCAACATGCATCAAGCGCCTCCACCAGGAATATGGAGAGTTTCTTTTGTAAATTGTAAATAGAGCTTCTTCTTGCCACGTTTGTCGTCGTCGCCACAAAGGTTGGCAGCCTCATTTACGTAGCAGCAAGGAAATGTTGGTTTGTCCTGCTGGTTGAATCAAACTTGTTGACTGACGGCCGCGTATCACCGCTGTAACACAATTGAAAGCCAGCATTGACAAGGTTCAGCACGAGAGAATAGGCGCATGCAGTGTTCCACCTTTATATGCTCCGAAGAAAGTGCTACCATTCGGTACACATGAACATGACTCCTCTCAGATAAGTCTTGCGCAAGTGGTGTGGTTTCCATATCGTGATGAGTATAATGCCTCGATACCAGCGTTTTGTTGGGCTTTGAGAGACGTAGAGTGGCAAGAGATCGTCAGATGGTAGCCCCTCGAGAGGGGGAGGTCGTCGAAAGATATGAGAGAGAAGTGACCAAGCTCCTCGTGCGTTAATTGCGCTCAGCCCGAGGTACCTTATATCGGAGGATCATCCTATCAGCCCACTCGGCCAATCATGGTGCATAGCAGCTAGTACATCCTTGACGAACTCGCTTGTAACAACTTGCTCTTTTACCACCAGAGGCAACACGCTCCCAACGAGCTCATGACATCTTGCACGCAAACGGTTGTCGACAGCTAATGGTGGTACTGTCAAAAGCAACGACGGAGCTTCGTCAGTGGGTGAATGGCAGCAGAAAAGCCTCTCGCTGCGCGCCTCATATACCACCGTAAAAGGGGTATGGTATGAATCACGAGTTTCTCACGACCCAACGCAGGTGGCGGCCAGACCGGGGGCTGACAGCCAGCGGTTCGATGCATCGACGCACTTGGGGCTGAGCCGCCAGCCAGCGAACTCTCACAATCGTTGTTATCACCATCGTGATCAACTGATTGGAAAACAAGCCTACCGCAACTCCAGCACACGTCCGTTTGCTGTCTCGGGCTCAGGAGGACCCCGTACAGGTACTCAGGAGGCCGATCCAGACAGGTCACAAACGCGACGCGACGAACAGAAATTGTTCTTGTGATTTTTTTTGTGACTCGCGTGTGCCTCGCCCATGTCGAGTTCTCGCTTCGCCGCTTTGCGCGTCGCCACGGACTCAGTTGATGGTGCACCTGCACCATCCCCTCATTCCGTGCAAACCAGTGGAACGGGGGGGGGTTAGATCCTCATCAGGTGAGGAGATGCTCGTATCGTTTGTTTTGTTGGAGGACCCTGCGTCTTTGTGTTGTAAAATCGTGAAGACCTCACGAGATACGCGTACGAGATTTTGTATGCGTGCGAACTGTGGTCTCCACAAGGCGACTGGAGTGGAAGCAGCGGAGTTGAGCCCCGGGTTATACCTGTTGTCGGGTGTGAGTAACAACAGACAGACGTGTCTGTTACGCCCGTCGATTTCAGCGCGGATCATGACGAGTGAAGCGCTCAAGACGTTGGTGGCCCTCAACGAAGAAGTCTCGATGATGCAATCAACGTCATGTCCATTGTGAATGAAGGAGACGTGGATGGCAAGCTTTGGACCGGGGAGGAAATCTTGGAACTGCACCGGAAGTACCGAGAGGGTGCCTACGACAGAGGACTCGAGTCTCAGGGATTGACACCGTGAAGTGCGGCGGCAGCGGAGCGAGGTGGGTTTGGATTTCCTGGGTCGTCACCTGCGAAGCCTACTGGTTTTTCGTCGCCCGCAGGCAGTGCTGGGGACATGAGTAGATTGTCAGATGATGATGATTTGTTGGAGGGAGATTTCGATTTCTTAACGGCGTCCGACGAGGCCGAAGAAATGTTCGACCCTG
Organism: Herpochondria borealis; assembly: GCA_032274145.1. Taxonomy (NCBI): domain Eukaryota; phylum Rhodophyta; class Florideophyceae; order Ceramiales; family Ceramiaceae; genus Herpochondria; species Herpochondria borealis. The sequence continues at coordinate 22,517 of JAVCKV010574396.1, read as the reverse complement.
AGAAGTTCAGGCTGTTGGCCAAACATGTGCGTGATTTTCGCAAGGCGTGGCAGGCGGCGAAGCCCACCATCCTGGGTGTAAGCGCAACAACGGCGGCGGTCGAAAAGAAAGTCAAGGATATGGGGACTAGGCTGGCGAGCCAGGACGATATCACCTTGGATTTGAGGCGGGATGTGGACGAGCTGGAGAAGGACGCGAGGACGTTGAAGTCGGATATGGAAGAGGTTATCCATGCGATGACAGATCCGAGCGAGTTGCCGGCCACCGTAAAACTAGTAAATCGATTGAATGCTTTTGTCAACGATGGCTCGGAGACGGATGGGAAGGGACTGGAAAGATGGATGGAACGGAAGGGAATGCGTTCCAACAACGCAGCTGGAAACGGAGGCGGCGGTTCTCGCTTCTCGACATTGCGAGTGGGAGCGGGCAGCATGAATGCGAGCCCGTCGGTCTCTTTTGAGGGGAGACGAGGTCAGGGAGATAACAGCGCGCTGGAGGAGCGTCTGGCTGAAATGGAGGAGCGCCACCAACGTGAAGTACGGACTCTAACGGCTCGATTGAGTTCTCTGGAGTCCAATCCAAGTGGATTTGGAGGCACGAACGCTGGTGGCTTGGGCTCCCCAACCACCAATACTCTTCACCCGGAGATGCTCGCCCAGATCACGTCGCTGACTGCGCGTCTAGCGGATGTGGAATCCAGGGGTAACGACGTTCCAGTCGTGGTGGGACGGCAACGATTCGCGTCACTCTCGGATGTGGCGGCGTTTATCAATTTGTACTTCGCCACGGAAGACGACGTGTACTTCGCAGTGCAGTCGGACATTATGATCGGACTTCAGCGTCTGAAAATGGCGGGTCAGGACGCTACAACGGACGCGGTGAACGCCAAGAAAGTCAATTTGGACGCCCGGGAGGTGTCTGCGCTGGGATCCTACTCCCTCACTCTCCCACGCATCTTCGATTCCTCGGGGGCCACGGCTCTAGGATCGACCAAGCATCCGCTCCCACTGTGTAAGACTTGGAAGGAATGGTCGGACCCGCAAATTGGACTCAGGGTACGATCGCAAGCGGAGGGCACCAATGAATACCGGATGGCGATGTCCCGGCTGTTGGGAATGAACTTGCCGGCAGAGGCCCATTTGTTATTTACTACGATGCTGAGCGAGAGTGCCAACCATTGGACCAGCCTTTGTGGGTTCATAGACAGCTCATATCACCTCTACCACGGGGTGTACGGCATGTCAGACTCGGCGGCGTGGAACCTTACGGGCACAGCTGTCCTCACCATCTTCCGTGAGTTGCGTAAGATGCGGGTGATGGGCCAGGATCTGATGTCGAAGTCAGGTGATTTGACGCGGCGTGACAGGTTGACTCGAGCCGTCTGGGCGTCTCTTCGGGCGATGCGCCTGATGAATGAGTACTTGGAAGCGAGCAACTTCGTGGGTCACCCGTCGCTGGCTCATGTCAACGCTGAGCATCTACTGCGGGATCGGGTCAGCCGAGCAGAGTTTGAGACTTTGAAGGCCACTGCGGTCGGGTCGCAAACGTGTATCAGCAATTTGCTCCCGGATTTGGACCGAGTCTTGGCCCACGCCAACCTACAGCCTTCCCGACCCCGTGGTCGTGGAGGAGGTGGAGGAGGTGCCCGGAACAATTGAGGGGAGGCAACTCTTCTCAAGATTGGCGCTGCTCCAGCAGCAATATCAACTGGAATGCGTTCTCCTTCATGGATGTGGAGGGACGCAAGGAAGGATCGGGTGGGCAAGACGGTGTCTTGGGCGGACCAACGGGGTCGGAAGCGCCTGTCACAGGCACCCCACCCACGAAGTGTTCGGTCCAAGGGCGGATCTCTTCCGGTGGACAAGCGAACGACGGGTGAGCAACCAGCGGGAAGTGGACCGAATGTGCGACGCACCGGAACGGATCTGACACCGGATCCTGTGCCGTCGAAGGCTGCAGTGGGCAGTGTGGTCACGGGTATCATGTCAGTTTCGGACACCGTGATGGACATGGTGATTGTGGGGTCGACCTGGGCTCGGTCAAGTTGGCTCCCAGTGGCGTTGAGCATCGGATGTTGGCGCATTGTCGGTTTGGTCAGCGATGACACGACTCTGCCCGCTAGCTTGGCGCATGTGCCCCTGGTGTCCAACGTTGACACTCTGGAGAAGGCGGCATGGGAGGAAGGGGTCTGTGTCTTCGTGGAGGACGACTGCCCACCGTGGGCCCGCTCGGGTGCGTTGGCCCGGGCTCGTCGCGTGGTGTCTCTGTCTCCTGTGCGCAGTTTGGCACGATGGAACCAGGTCTCGCGAGCCGGCGGACACTGGATTTACGGTGGCGTGAGTACGGGCGTGGCCACGGTGCACTTATATTGGGCCGAGGGAGTTACCCCGGTGGCTTGCGCTCGACTCCCCGTGCACCACTTTGACCGACTCCTGCGCTCCGTGCTTGGACATGGTCAGATGGGGAAGCAGTGTCGTGCGGATCCTTTTCGAAGCGCGGCGTGTCCAGGAGCTGTGGTGTCCACACGGCGATTGAAGCATGGTCTCTTCGTGTCGGGCGTGGGGTTGTTCCCTACGGAGCGTCCCAAGGCCACCGTTATCGTCCTGTGCTACAAGTTCGGGCCCCGCGGCTGGGTGAAACGACAGCTCACAGACATTGAGCGTGCGGCCGTGGTGGATATCCCTGTCCTTCACGAACATTTGGCCTGGGAGTTCGCTCGGATCCAACCCGGCTTACTCATTCGTGGACTCTTGGTGGAAATGATTAACGAGGGGGGTGGAGGTGGAGAGGGAGTTGTGTTCCCGTTTGCCGTTCAAGCTCAACAGAAAAAGGGGGAGATCAAACGGCGTCAAGTGGTGCACCCTAACGAGGCGCGCAAGCAAGTAAGGGTTGAGCCAATGCCCCTCCTAGCTAAGGTCGCACCAATGCCTCTTGTACCTGAAGGCGAGGGGAGGGAGGAAGAGGAGAAGGAACGGGAGAAGACAACGAAGGAAGAGAAGACGAGGACGGAAAAGGCGGTCAAGCATGACGACGCCAAGGCACCCACTCATGTGTGGCGTCGGTTTCTGCTGCTCCGAAGGTTTGGATTGGTGGGGGAGGCCCTAGATCAAACCGCAGTCCGAGGACGAAAACTGGTGGAGGTTCATTGGCCTACGCTGGTGGGGGATGAAGCGATGAGGAACGAGACGTCACGGAGATACGGAGATCACCTGGGGTTGACGTCAAGGACCATGAAGAGGGTAGAAGGTGGTGCAGTCAAGGTCAGCGAGGTGACATGGAATCCGAACCGTGAGTGCTATGAATGGAGCACAAGGGACGGACGAGCGGATTACGGCTCGTGGTGGGAACTGAGGCGTCTGGATCGCGCTGTAGACACCCTAAGGAGGGGGATGTTACGGTGGTGGAAACGCAAGGTGACGAGGAGTTTCTCAGCGTATTGGAGGAAGGATTTTGGAGGACGCACGTGGACGGTTCGGCAGGGCGAGGAAGAAGTGGTGGCTCACTGGACGGAAGAGGACCCGGAAGCCTTGTTGTTGGAGGCTGGGGGGTTGATAAATCACCAGCAGTCGTGTGTCACGGAGGTCAGGGCAGGAGTGTTTGAGTGGAGCCGGGGTGGACGCAAGTCCTACAAGAGATGGATCAAGGAGTTTGTGGGTCAACGCGTCCGTTGGTGGGCGACTGGCGGAGACGCCGTCCGACGGGCGGCCAATGCAGACTGGTGGAATTGGAGGCAGGGAAGCACCCTGTTTTACTGGAGGTGGCCGGAGTGGTATCGAGACGTGGCCATGTTGGGTATGAAGGTCCATTTCTCCGGGAGGCTCACGCACCATCTGGCGCGGCAACCTAAGCCTACAACGGAACGAGAGCGCACCCTACAGGGTCAAAAGTTGAAAACGGTAGTGGAGCGAGGGTACATCAGCTTTGTCAACAAGGTTAAATCGTACACCTCCTTCTTCTCCGTGCCCAAGGGGTTGGAGGACATTCGGATGGTGTACGATGCGTCCAAGAGCGGCTTGAATGAGGTCCTCTGGGTTCCCCGGTTCCCACTACCCACGATTGAGACGCACTTGAGAGCAGTCATTCCCGGCACGTGGATGGCCGACCTGGATGTGGGGGAAATGTTTTTAAACTTCCCCCTGCATGATGATCTTCGCGAGTTATGCGGAGTGGACCTGGAGCACTATCGGGACATCCTGCTGCCTGCGGCGCGCGCGGCTAGGCGGGCCTTCGACCCAAGGAGAATGGCGTGGGACAGGTGTGCGATGGGGCTGAGGATATCCCCGTACAGCACCGTGCGGAGCATGATGATTGCGGAGGAGATCATTCTGGGAAGTCGAGAAGATCCGGACAACGTGTACCGTTGGGACAGGGTCGTGACCAACTATCCGGGAAGCCCGGACTACGATCCTAGAATGCCCTGGGTGTACAAGGTGCGGGCCGAGGGAGGTATGGCGGCAGACTTCTTCGGATATGTGGACGACCAACGCAACACTGGGCCTACGGAATCCGAGTGCTGGTCAGCGTCCCGAAAAATTGGAACAACCAACACTTGGTTGGGGATACAGGACGCGGCTCGAAAGAGACGAGAACCCAGTCTCCAGCCGGGCGCTTGGGCGGGATCTATCATTGACTCGGCCGACGATACGGTAACGGTCCGGGTAGCTCAGGAAAAATGGGATAAGGCGAGGAAGTACGTGGACGAGTTGGTAGCCATGTGGCAGGATGGCGACACTGGGGATCGCAAACGACTTGAGACCGTTCGGGATTTCTTGTTGTACCTGACACGGACCTACCCCTTTATGACGCCGTACATTAAGGGCTTGCACAACACCATTGACGGGTGGCGTCCCGATCGGGACGCGGAAGGCTTCCGGGATCCAAAGGCGGCGGCCAAGGATGGAAGGCAAGCAGGTTTGGGAGAAGCTATTCCTCGCAACGGAAAGGAGGTCATGGAATGGCAGGAGGAGGACAAGATCTGGGTGCCGCGAACCCTAGACGCCCCATCGAGAGTGAGGCTGGTGCCGCGTTTCAAGGATGACGCCCATGCCCTGCGTACCTTCTTGAATCAGCCGGCTCCTCCGCACAGATTTGTAAGGGGAAGGGAAGTCATACATGTGGCGTATGGTTTCGGAGACGCGTCCGGAACGGGTCACGCCTCGACGTTCGTGGATCACCTTGGACATGGGGAGGAGGGTCCGGTACGCTACCGCTTTGGACAGTGGTGCACCGAAATCTCCGAACACAGCAGCAACTATCGGGAATTAAGAAACCTGGTAGATTCGCTCGAACATTTCGTGGAGGAACGTGACCTGGTGGGAGCGGAAATTTTCCTATGCACCGACAACTCCACGGCGGAGGCCGCCTTTTGGAAAGGAAACAGCTCGTCGCCTCACTTGTTCGAGTTGGTCCTGAGACTCAAGGGATTGACGGCTAGGCGTGGGTTGGTTTTGCATGTCTTGCACGTGAGCGGAAAGCGAATGATCCGCCAGGGCACCGACGGGTGCTCCAGGGCGGATTTCTCTGCAGGGGTTATGTCGGGGGAAAAAATGGCCAAGTTTCTCCCCCTGCATTTGAACGTCGAAGAAAGAAATCAGGGACCCGGCCGGTGGTTCTTCGAGCTCTTGAGAGACTCGTGTCCTGGAGCTGTCTGGCTCGACGAGATGGGCTGGTTCACCCAAGGGCACGGGGAGGGAGCGTACTTGTGGACGCCTCCCCCAGCCGGGGCGGAGGTGGTGGTGGAACAACTGGGCAAGGCTCGGCATAAGCGCCCACATGCTATGCATTTTGTGGTGGCTCCGAGAATGCTCACGGGAAGGTGGAGAAAGACGCTCAGCAGGGAGACCGACTTCTATTTTCGCATTAAGCAGGGTCATAGCAGCCTGTGGCCTTTCCATCAACGTGAACCCCTGCTCATCTTTGTTGCTCTACCTTTTGTACCTCACAGGCCCTGGGTCGGACGAAGAAATGGACTCTCTCGGACTAAGTTGGACCAGTTGGTCAGCACCCTGTGCGAACCCGACGTGTGGGAAGAGGGTACAGAACGGGTTTGGTCTCTTTTGTCCCAACTTCTGCACGACGCGTGGAGGTTTTGCGCCTTGTCGGAAGGCGTGGTGTGACGGTTGTTTTGTGAAACACGAAGCAGACGACTTCCGAGTGACGGTGGTGCTCGACAGTGATGGAGAGGTTGTCACGCGCAATGGCGAGGAAGACAGATTTCAGAAGGGAAGGAGGGGGGATCAGTTGATGGTACACTTTCAGTGCGGGGTGTGTCATTTCAGAAACCTACATTGGAGGGACCCACAGGAGGGTAACCTGCAGGACGAGTGGAACCTGTGCTGTATCCGGAGGGCCACGCTGGATTCGTTTTGGAGCCGGGCGTCGTCAACGGTTCGGGGAAACCTCAACCGAGCCTTGGAGATGATACATATTGGCAAAGAGTTTGGTTTCACGGCAGAACAGACCTTACCTCGGATTGGACCTCACGAACTCAAGGACACCATTGGGATGCGTCAAGCCATGATCATGTTGTCGAAGTCTCGGGCGAAAGGAAAGAACGCAGAGACGGTTCAGTATGATACAGCACGTGCTGTGAGGTCCACGTACTCGAATGCTTATCGTGTGGGTTTGGGCGACTCAGGTTTAGCCGTTATGTCTAAAGAGTTAAAGAAAGTGCACGTCACCAGCTGCCCCACGGACGGTATGTGGTTTGGTCGGTTCAGTGAAGGAATGAAGGCGAGGATGGGTCGGCAGGTTAAGCAGGACCTGGGGATCACTTTGGACATGATGCTGGAAGTCCAAAAGATCATGGAGGAAAGATGGAACGCAGCGGAGACAGCAGAAGAGCACAAGACGGTGGCGGAAGACGCTATGGTGTTTTATGGGACGTTTGTATGGGGCTTGCGTGGAGAGGAGCTTTTCTTGATTTTGGCGGGGGCGTGCCGCCAGGTGTTGGGCGCCTCCCAACAGCACAGGACCCCTCACCGAATGTTGGCCCTGGTGGGAGTTCGAAAGAGGCTGTCTGGAGTCAGAGCGTTTCTGCTTCCGGCGGTTCCTGTCACGAAATCAGGATTGGAGCCAGGCTTGTGGTTGGAAAGGATGTTGTGGGCGCTGGGAATGTGCGGCATTCCAGCTGGATTTATGTTTGCAAGGACGGATGACCGGATGCCGAAGATGACGGATTACGAGGAGAGGTTCATCGAGATTCTAGAGGCGGTCCAGGCGGCGAGACCGGATCTAATCCCAGAGGACGTAGAGGTGGCTGAACTCTTTGGCATCGTGAGGTCGGGCAGGCGTGGTTCTACCACGCACGCGAGAAATGAAGGCATTTCAAAGGAGGACATTGATATAAACCAGATGTGGATAAAGACAATGCTGAACGTGGGCCAGTCCTACACACATGGGAGCATGATGGCCTACTATACAGAAATGTCTCAGGCTTTGAAGACTCTGTTGAGATTCTCTGCCAGCTTTTAAGTCAAGGAGGGGGTTGGACAAGTACGACAGGCGAACTTGCTCAGTCACGGATCTCAGTTGTGATCAGTTTTCATCAGTTGTCTTGGTTACCAAGACGCGTGCAGCCATGCCTGTGAGCTACTGATCACACGATGATGAAAACTGCCTACGACTAGATCTTTGGTCTGTCCGGGTTCCGTCTCGACGGAACGGTTCTTAAGATTATGGGTCCGTTGGATACGTACCCCCCTCGGTGTTGCGTGTGCTGTTGAACTTTCAAGATTGTTAGAGTTCGCGTTAAGTTAGTGAAAACTCGTTTATACAAACCATGCCGTGCCTCCGTTGAGGCCTTTTGTTAGACTTTCCTGTCACGGATTCTGTATAGACAATTTTGGGAAGGAATGATGCAAAATATATACAGTCATAAAGATATTTATACTCTTCTAAATGACCCTTGGAGTGCGCGCACCTTTGATTCAAAAGCCTCACAATTTGTTGCTCCCGCTCCACTCCACTACTCTAGATGAGATTGTTCGTACGTGAATAGGCGACGGATGTCGAGGAATGCGTAGGTAAGCTAAGCGGATCAATTATTTGTATTTCAACAATCAAGACAAATAGCATTCAAGAAAAATAGGTGCGCGACTTCTTCTCTGCGGTCGTGCTCACAGTACAGGAGTGCACACTTTGCGTTACATGGAAGCTCTGGTGGATGGGGAGGGTTGAAAGTGCTAACGTCGTAGTCAATGCGCACCGAATACTGTGCACTCCACACCAGCTTGCCCGTTTCCCTTTCGTCCTGTTGAATACAGCACCCTGGCACAGACGTCGCCTCCAGAAAGTAGTAGGCAGTAGAAGAACTACTGCAACTGTCTCAAAGCACCACCCTGTTGCTGAGCAAAGTTACTGCGTTCATTTACAATGTAAAGCTTAAAAAGTTAGTTGATAGTATGTATACAGGAGATTGCAAAATTGGTAACGGCAGTGTTTAGTCACCAGGTTCCTCGACAGTCAATTCTTCATTGATAGCATCACCAATAAGAACCGCTTCTTCCTCGCCATCCTCGCTGTCTTCAGAGCTGCTAGAATCTTCCGAACTGCTGCTAGAGGAACTAGAGCTTGATTCGGAGCTGGAACTGCTGCTGGAGCTTGATTCAGAGCTGGAACTGCTGGACAATTCGGAGCTGGAGCTGCTACTCGAGCTACTGGATGGTGGACCAGGGCGAGGTCCGTGCTTTCCAACCGGGAAATTTGGAAGGACGAACTGACTGAAGAAAATTACTGGGTTCGGGTGCAGCACACTTTCTGAGTCCTGCCGGAGACGTCTGGGCTGATATGTGTCATTGCCTCACGAATGTATGGCCCAGTCCGTCACATCGCATCGGACCCCCTCTAGCCTTACCACCCCTTATCACGGTTTGCTTCTTGCGGTTCTTGTCGCAATCAAGTCGTTGCCTCAATTCAGACCATTGCTGTCCTGAAACAGTGGTAATCTCAAATACTGTCAATCAGGTCGCGCCAATGGTCACATGGTTGTCAATCAAACGGAGGCTGCCATGAACATCCCATCCAACTATTTCACCACAATCACCCTGACCCTCGCCCTGGTCTACGCCTGAACCCAAAATGACACCAAGACGCTTGCGAGGTTCCGTGGCTACCTGGTTCCATTGCTGGACAAGACGGCAGTCGCTGAAACAACAGTGAACAGCAAAATACTACCATCGACCACCAACCTGACCACTTCACACTGAACTGAAAAGCTCAGATCCTTAAATGCCCACAACTTGATCCATATGATGGGTATCGTAATGAGAATCAGGAAAACGGCCACTACTACTACAGCTCTAAGAACTTGGCCAACCAAACAAAGCCCAACATTACATTGACAGTACTGTATATTTAGCACTGGTACTGATATGACGCCTATTCATGACGTGTATTGTGACCTAATCAAAAAATTTGCTCTAAACAAAATTGGTAAGAAGAATCGTCAACTCTTGGTGTTGGTCGTACTAAATCAACTGGGCGCGTTCACTTTCACTGCCGTCTGATTGAGGGCTATTGCAACAAAAGGGATGGTTCTCGCCGAAAATGTCGGCGGCTGTCTAACTAGACTAAAATATATCAAATTTGTGAATCATCAACGATAATGATAACCAGGACTGTACGATCTGCGCTGTCGTCTGGCTGGGTGGTGGATCACGACCAGGTTGGTCACAACAAAGTTGTCCGATCTTGAGCTCTTATACGATCCGATCATAAGAATAATATTCAGCTCTGAGGATATGCATTAAATGCCGAAAACCGGACAAGCAATGTCCACATGTTGTATTTTGGCCCTTCCCTCCACTATTATCCGAATCATTTTGCTCTGCGATCTCCCTTTCATCGTCTCGACCCAGTTTCGTTTGCTCATCACTTGCTGTGGTAACATCCAAATAATGAGGCAATCAATAAGTTGGCTCCTCGTTTCCGTTCTGGCACTTCTGCCATGGTGGTCTGGGGCAGAGATGAACACAACAGACATGTCGTCGATGGCACGTGTTGTGGGTGGAACACAACCCAACCGAGATCGATACCCATTCTTTGTGCGAGTTGACAATAACTCCAGGTTGCACTGTGGGGGCGTATTGATTGCTCCCAGTATTGTCTTGACAGCAGCGCATTGCATAGTGGGGATTTCTCCTGTATCACTCAAGGCGTACACAAACGCCTACAATACTTTTTCCACCTACGATAATATGGAAGTACGGAGCATCGTTCGAGCTGTCCATCATCCTAGATATAACGCAGGGACCAGAAACTATGATATCGGCCTGTTGAAACTCAGTGCGCCGGTGTCATCTGCCGCGACGGTTCCTGTCAACGGGGACTCGTATCTTCCCAGCACAGGGAGCTCCATGAGAGTAATTGGAGTGGGAGATCGATACGCGGGAGGCTCCTCTACTACTTGGTTGCATGAAGCAGAAGTGAGGAAGATCGATTATGCAGGTTGCAATAGGGACTACAGCGGTGGTATTGTGGACGATACTATGTTTTGCGCTGCTAGCCCTGGCCGTGATTCGTGTCAAGGAGATTCGGGGGGTCCTATTTTGCAAACGATAGGAGGGGTCGATCAAGTTGTGGGAATTGTTAGTTGGGGTCGAGGATGCGCGCAAAGGGAATTCCCGGGTGTTTACGCACGAACATCAGCTGTCAAACCGTGGATAGATGCAACCTTGATGACTATGACTACCTCCTTGACTACGGGAGTGGTTTCACGACCAGTCTTGCCAACTGCCTTGCCACGGCCACGGCCATCAGTGCCTGTCGTCAATACAGTAGGCGCCTGCGACGATGATCCACAAGGTTCCTTCAATGTGGGAGGCGTAGGTTCCGTCAAGTGCAGCTGGCTGGCATCCAACCCTGAGTCGATCTCAAACTTCTGTTCAAAATCATCAGTTTATGACATGTGTGCAAGGACGTGCGGCAAGTGCAACGCTGGCTGCAGAGATGACGAGGCGGCAAAGTTTGCAGTAAACGCAGTCCCAAATCTCAGTTGTGCTTTCCTTAGATCCAACCCATCCATTGCTGGTTCGGTTTGTCGACCTGGACATGCTGCCTACAGTGCCTGTCAGCAAACCTGTAACAATTGTCGTGAGGCAACGTATGCGACACCATATCCCACACCCCAACCCACGCCGGAGCCTACTCCATATCCCACACCTACTCCCACCCCAGATCCTACCCCGGAGCCAACACCGGAGCCAACACCGGAGCCAACACCCGGTCCAACTTCATCGCGCGTTGTGGCGAAGGAAACCGTTCCTTTTCGATCTGACTGCGACGACAGCGATGGCACATTTCGAGTCAGTGATCACCTTGGTGACGAAAAATGTGTTTGGCTGGCAGATCGTCCAGAGTGGCAAAAGCTTCTCTGCCAACCCACGCATGCTGCTTATTCCATCTGCGAAGAAACGTGCAAAGTCTGCCGTGATGTCTGCTACGACTCGCCTCGCAAGTTCAATGTCGGTGACGGACGCCATGATTGTGAGTGGCTGTCCTTGCGACCCGACAAACAAAAGGAACTGTGTCATTCGGGACACGATGCGTGGGATGCCTGTCCCGAGACTTGCGAAAGCTGCGATCCAAATCTGACGCCGCCACCAACCTCTGCTCCGAGGGATCAGAAGACAGAAGCGATTCAACCGATATGCGATGATTCACCGCGAGGGCGGTTCTGGGTAGATGATACACTCAAATCTCAGCCTTGTGTCTGGCTCAAGGCCCGTAGAGGCTGGCAAGATATACTGTGCAAGGATGGTAGCGACGTGGCCAATATGTGTCCCGAGACGTGCGGATTGTGTCGAGACCGTTGTGAAGATAAGCCAGGAAAGTTTATGGTGGATGGAGAAATCCATGACTGCTTGTGGCTCTCGCTTCGGCCGAACGTGCAAGACAAAGTCTGCCTGGAGGCGCCACAAAATGAAGACGTTCGCAATGTCTGCCAAGAGACCTGCAACGTCTGCGATTGAAAGTCATATTTTCTCATGTTTGAGTATGGATATGTACGCAGTTGCTTCCTTCGGACTTGCTAGGTGGGCGACAGGAGTTACGAGTGTAGTAAACCGTCTTGGAAGACAGCTTGCACCAAGAACATACTTGCTTGCACTTCGGCGTGAACGGCTACGTGTAGAGATCTACACCTCCTCGCACTGTTTTTAAATAGGAATCTAGTCTCCCTTCTGCGATACGGTGCTGACGCACGTGCGCAGGGGATGCAGTTTACGGCAAGCATTTCTTCCGACGCTACACATCAATCAGTAGCTTGTCTTATGTTTAACTTGAGCTCGCTGGTTGCAATTCTGTTTCTAAGCTTAAAAAGTAGTGTACTTGGATAGAGGCCGGTTCATGCATTCTCAAGACCTAGGTGACTGGTGGGCTCATATCTGATCTTCATGCTAGCAAGGTGGGAACTGCGACAACGAAGACACCAGCAAGAGTCCAGATAAACCCACGAACGTTCCCTCCACTTTCAATCGCCCGGCTACTTCCTGTTGGAATGAGCAACGTGGAAAGGTCAAAACACTCTTGAACATCTGGGTAGTTGTCTTCATCAGGTCCATCTGGAAGCACCAAACAGTTCGGCCAGGCCTCGCTAATACCCGAACAGTCAGCATGGACAGAGTTGACTGGAAATGGAAAACTCAATTCGGAATTCTTATCCTCGATATCCATGACGCAGTTGGAGCACTTCTTGCCATGGAAGTAGGTCGTGCAAACACACTCCATAAGTTCATCACATAGGACATCAATCTGGAGCGAGTCGCCACCCACCGCAAAACCGCAATAGTCGAGATTCAAGACTGTGTCATCGCCTCGAGCTTTGACGAAGAGGGCATAATCCGGATCATCGTGGTAGTAGTTGCGTGTTTGAGTTTCAATTGCAAACTCATGAAAAAGCGTGCCGTTCACCCGGTTCACGAGACCGCACAAAGAGTGAGAGACAAGGACGTCGGTGTCGCCGGCACCGGCCAGAGCCAGAAATGGAATTGCAAGAAGCGCAGCAAACAGCATGATGAACGTATGGATACGTATCGCTTTTACGATTTTCGTTTTGTGACAAGAAACAATCCGAGCTCTTGAGCACTAAAAAAGCTATCGCTGATTTTGAGGCGTACTTCATGTTTGCCTGCAACTAAACAATGAATTGATGCACATAACATGGATTTATCACTGAGTATTATATAATAGCAACTGAAACGTTAAAACCGCCCACATACACTTCGTGGCTCTCATCTCCACAACATTAATAATGACAGAACAGTGGTCCCGATAGTTGCAACAAATAATCTTGTCTCAACCGACGCAGCACTAGGTATATCCCCTTTTTGACTTGACGCAATCAGAACTGGACTCGGTGTTGGGGAATGCAAGGAAGGTGAAAGAGAAGTTGGTCCTGCCAACTGTTCGTCCTCAAGAGCTTTTGTCATGTTGAAGCAGCCGTTTACTTCTGGCAACCAATGGTCATCTGCTCCATCACAACTGACCGCACAGTTAGGCCAGTCAGCGTTGATCCCAGAACAATCTGCCGACACGTATGCTACAGTCGAGAATTTGAATCCTTCTTCATCCGTCACGCCTTCCGTGCAAAGAGAACATTCGCCGCACCTCTTGCCACCGTAATAGACAGAGCAAACACAGTCGGTTCCTTGATCGCACATTACATCAACTTCAACATTGATGTTTCCGACAACAAAGCGACAGTAGTCCAAATCAAATATCAGGGACGAACGCTCAAGAATGAAATCTTGAAATGTTTTATCATGGAAATTGTTGAGATCTACTCTTTCAGCGGCGAAATCGTAGACTTGAGCACCATCAATGTTATTCACCAATCCACACCGCGAGAAGGAGATCAAGTTGGGCTCTTCAGCAGCACTGCTGATAGGTAAGGTGCCAACATACAAGAGAAAGGGCAACAGAAGGAATGTGTTCGCAAGCATACTTTAACGTGTTGATGGGATTGTGCTGTGGATGCAGGAAAGTACGTAATCAAGTACGAAGTACCTGGTATTGGTATGGGTGTACAAGATGCACCTATCGGAGTTTGCTCGTGGTGGTTTTGCCGCCACAACGCTTTTATTTTTATTATGGCAACATCACATGATGGGTCCTATTTACAAACAGATTTCGTCGGCTAGCTCTAACCGTTTTTTACTGCTTTTTGATTGGCTACTATCGTCTATTCTGTAGAAAGGTGGGCACTTGATGTCATTCGTGAGAACAAAGGCGGGAACTGGTTGTGCTGTACGCAAATCAAGATCGGCCTGCGCAAAAATTCGAAAATAATAGAGAGTTGGCCGGTACTTTGATCTGCACTAATAACACTAATAACTGCCGTGCAAGTTACATAGCAAAATGGCGGGAACGCCAGTCCTACTTAGAGGTCTTCTCCGCGAGCAAAAACATGCATGTATGCATGTGAGAGCAACGGATTGACGGCAACTAAATCTGTAGGCACAGTACCAGTATGCATACTCTCTTGCGAAACACCTTATACTGTAACGTCGCACCCATTCTCATTCATTGCTCAGCAATGAGACGACTTTATTCCATATTTCTAGGAACCTCATTGTTGTGGTTTCTTATTGCAGTGTCGTGGATTCAGTGTTTGAGTCAAAGTTCACTCGTGAGCACGCCAGCGTCAACAACATCAGCTGCTTCAGCGCCTCGTTTAGAGTATTCGAATACGTTCGTTCCGCCACGCGACTCTTTCTCTGCTTGTGTCATGTTCAAGGATGATACCCACCGACTAATTGAATGGCTGGCTTATCACTACCACGTCTTACGTCTTCGTCATGTAGTTATTGGAGTTGACGGTGGTTCGGTTACGTATCCGACCGAGATTGCAGACAGATATAACGACCTTATGAAGATCACCTTATGGCCCAAGGACATCTTTGCGCCTGACAGCGATATGAATGTGAGCGAGCGCAAGAAGAATATGGATGCAGCAAATCTTTACATTCGGCGCCAGACTTTGTTTCTGAGAAAGTGCGCACTTCATTTGAAGGACCAAGATCGCAGTTGGACAGCCTTTATTGATCCCGACGAATACTTATTGTTTAACTATCCAGTTGGAGCCAAACCTCCTCCTTCCGCACCGGAAGAAATTCGAGATTATGTCATGCCATCTATGCGACAAGAAGGGATTCTGTACTCTTTCCTGCGTCAAGAACGATCCAAGGGTGGTTCGTACTCCAGTCCTTGCATCACCGTACCAAGACTGCTGTTCGGCAGCTTCACCACTCCACTCAAAAACGGGGTGGCGAAACTTCTGGATACACTCCGGTACCTATCCCATGCCAATCGCCGCGATTTCAAGTCGAATCGTCAAGCCAAGACTATCATGGACGTTAGCCGTTTTGCTTCAAATCAACTGGCATCTCTCAAGGTATGAATCGTGCTGTTCTTGTGTGATGTAATATAAACCAACCAATACAATTCTAATGTTATCTGTTTCGTGATTGGCATTTCTCAAGAATGTTCATAAAATGGTGCCAGACGTTTGTTGGAACCCCATGTTATCGGAGGAAAAATCACTCTTGAAAATCAACCACTACTTGGGATCTAGGCAATCCTTCTTTCATAGACAAGATGACCGTGATCAATATGGACGCACGAACGAGGTGAGGATTTGATCAAATTGACGTTCCAAAGTGGAGATAGAACCTTGGCTGACCCCCTTTGTCTTCGCAGTACGATAAGTTTGCAGATACCAATGATGGCACTGACGATACGATTACTGGTTGGTACGACGGATTCGTGGAAAAGCAAGGGAAACAAGTTGCAGATCGATTGTTAGAGGGTGCTGGCATTCTATAAATATTGTCCCTTATGCCTGTAGCTGTTGGAAACAATATGGTTTCGAAAGCCTCTTGCACCACCACGCTTTTGTTAAAGTCTGAGATGAGCAACCCCAACTTCTCCAAGAGATTGTTTATCCGGACTCTCCGCTCATAGTGGTAAAAAGCCACGTCTTGGATTGTCGCGAGAGCACACATGCACATTCAGCTTCACCGACAAGATAAGCCCCTGTCGGTTATTGGTGTTGTGTGGCGCGCTCATTATCCGCTGCAACCGCTGTTCAGCGAAGTCAGACTCTCCAAATCTCCAACTGCCTTTTCACCCAACTTACTTTGAAGGATAACTGTGACAGTTACGCTTACATGACATATCAGACTTACGTGTAGATCAACGATTCATCGTAGCTCCAATTCCAACCTTTGAGCCTTTCCTACGATGATTACTCAAGAAGTAGGTCGAGCGGAGCGGCTGCTTAGCCTGTCGTGGTGTCAAAAAGACGCTGGCACATTTTGGTCTTGCTACTAGGCTCCAGTAGCCTGAGTACTTCCCAAATTACGAAATATACACCGTTTTGAGGTTAAGCCGCAATGACCAATGGGTGCAAAGACTAAATTTGGAGAGAACCCTTCATGACCGATGGAAAACGACCCAAAAAATGAGCGTCGAGGAGAGTGGTTACGAAGTCTTCTGTCATTTGTGCAATCCACAGACATGTCGGCTATCCTTTGGGACGGACTCAAGATCAAATCTGTTTAGGTAAGGTCTCAGCACGGTATTGGTCACCTAAGAGCGAAACGTCAGTAATCCGTCAACTCAAGCGAAGGTCGTCACAAGATCCAACAAGCGAAGTCTCACACCACACTCACCAGACGACACTCATCCTTCGCTTAGCCATTATCGGGTGGAAGCAGTAGTCTCCAAGAAAGGCTCATAGGGAA
The DNA here is from genome assembly GCA_032274145.1 of Herpochondria borealis. Lineage (NCBI taxonomy): Eukaryota > Rhodophyta > Florideophyceae > Ceramiales > Ceramiaceae > Herpochondria > Herpochondria borealis. The sequence goes on along the minus strand of JAVCKV010574396.1, from coordinate 5,775 downwards.
ACTTGAGCGTCGAAATCATCAACCATCCCTATCAAGAGGCTGCATCTCTGCACACTAGTCCTTCGAACACCATGATTGTTGGAGTCACGATTTCATTCCTATTTGTTCTGTTATGCGTCTTCGATCAGATGCCCTGTGCCAAAGCCTCATGGGCGTCGGATTCAACGTTGGGAATTTCCTGGCTTGATGCAACAATCAGAGAGTTTCTCGAACTATCTGCCACGGCCAGCTCAACTATTGTGGCATCGACATCCAGCACGTTGTTTCCCACCAAATCCACCAAGCAGAAAGAGCGACCAAATGCCACCACACACCCTTGTGAGAGGGAAGAGCATCTAGATCATCTAGAGGAACTCGACGAGGTGGCCCTGAAATCTATCTGCGATCGCTTGGGAATCAATGTGCACGATGATGTCTTTGCCTATACTCTTCCGTCGACCAACCACGCCGAGCACCACGACTATGTACGAGCTGCCTATGAATGTTTAATGGCAGAGAAAGAAGTTCAAGAACTTCTTGTGGCGCACAAAATACCTGATGATCTGGTAGACCCCGACGCACAACTCATGGCAGACATGTTGCTGGAGATTTTGGAAAAGGAACCACAACTCCTGAAAGAATTCGAGGCTTCGATGAGAGAACAGGATTCTGATCTCTGGAAGTCCTTGCGAGCGACCTTCGACGACAATGATGAGATTCTTCCTACGCTCTTGGCCGATACATTGTTAGCCTATTCAGCTTGACGAGGATGCCGCGTTTCTTCATATAATGAATAATCTCAGATGGGTGATGCTGATCACATCCTACATAGATATACTGTATAAGCTCTTCTCAGTAGTGCATCGTGAAAGCACCAGATTCACCTCGTACTTCTTGTCCGGCGTGCAAGACATTCGAGCATACCTGCAATTGCACATCGCAGATTCGGGTGTCACGGTCAGACGAAAAGTCATTTTTTGAAAGAAAGTGCGCGTGCAAGAATAGCTGTATTAGAATAACTCTCAACTGGAGCCTATTAGTCTGGTGAAAGCGACATACGTCGTTCAAGCATCGTGCGTAGCTGCACTGACTTATGTGACAGGTGTCCTGTCCCACCAGTTCGTCTTCAAAGTAACACAGTTGTATCGGTACCTCGTTCACGCAACGAACTTCTTTCCTTCAAAACTTCCCGGTCAGAAATCCATAACATTCGACATTCTGAATCTTAAAATTGTCACCACTCAGGCACAGAGGATTGTTGTCAAAGGTAGTACATCTTCCACTTGATCCTCTCTGGAAGTCAGATTCGAGACACAAGCCAAACGATCCTCCGCCACCGCCAAAGGCCAGCATGCGTCGTGAAGTATCGACATATTGAATGTATCGATTGGCACCACTCCATTTAAAGACAAACGTTTCGCCTGTATCTTGCATGGAAAACAAAAAGGCTTGGGCTGAGCCATAAAACTCTGGGTTGCCTTGGTGTGTTGCCTTCCATGCGGAGTCTGCATACCCACCAAAAATCTCATCTTTGGTGGTCCGAACTACTAACAATGTATGCATGTGTCCTTCGACGAGTCTTAAGAAGGCCTCGAAGGAATCACCATCTCGTGCAAGCGAGTATAGTCGGGTCCATCGACAGTAGGCTAGAGATGGAGGTAAGCCCGACGTAGCAACAGACTGCCGCTGTTCCTGGTCCAATATATATGGACAAAACGGAATGCCTTCAATTTCAACCTCCTCCTCAATCTTGACTTCTGGGATCCAGAAATCAGCATCCTCTTCTTCTGAATCTTGTACATCAAGCTGGACAGAAACTCCCAACCCTGACTTACTGGGTTTCGCAATGTCATGATAGTCTTCGTCTTCCTCCTGTTGCGTATTGGTCAATTGTTGAAATGTTGCATTTTCTGTGAGTCCTTGACAGTATCCAGGTTGCTCAGCTTCGAATATTTTTCGTCGTTGCTCTTCCGCTAGTTTTTGTAAGTGTTTCTGCTGCGCTAAATCTTGGCGTTTCTTCCACCAACCCATTCCTCGTTCGACCCAGCCGGGGCCGTTGTCGTGTTCTTCCAGTAACTCTCGCAATTTGTCTCCGGACAAAGCATGGCGATTGACGCCACCGCGCACACGACGAGGAGCCGAGGGAGACTCCGTGACCATTTCACCCACCAAGGCTGAGGATATTGCTACTGCTGTAAGGTTGGCCTCACTGTGACCTGAATCACCAATTGAATAGTCTGGTGTCAAGTCACCGGGAGTTGACGGCGAGGACGTTGGCATGACGAATGTGTCCGCAAGTGTAAGATTGATTCAGAGCAAGGCAGAGATAATGGACATGCTTCTTCACTTGTCGACGAGAGAGAAGGCGTTGGTTCTGGTTGAAATTGAAATTTTTTGAAAAGACTCTCGTTCAAATCTACAGTACAGTGCTGGGGAGGCTTTCTGGTAAAATCGTGTAGATGTTAATACTACAGTAGATCTAATGACCGCGCCGCATACTGGAAGTTGTTCCATTCCTACTTGTCGCGCGATTTTCGCACATAATTTGATCCATGTCTGACGGGGTGTCCCAGTCGCCAAACCATTTTCCATCTGGAAATCTAAATCTACCGTTATTTTAACGCTATCAATAATCAAGACTCTCACACCCCCTCAAAAAGTCACTTTCTGATCGTAAGCAATTTGCTTCTGACGTCAGAAGCAAATTGCTTCCTTTTTGCTTGCTTTTGCTTACGATTATCTCGTGAATCAAAAGACATCCCTTTTAGTACCTCTAAGAGCGCACGTATGCCAGAAGTGAAAGCTTCTTTCCCGTACTAAGAGCATCTCCAGCGCGGCCGGTAACCGGAATAGCTTCTGTATTCCTATTGGCCTACAATTTTCAGACAGACATGACGTGTTTGTGAAAGAACGTCACACTTCCCGATAAATGGAGCAATCTCCACCGCTACTTGTCTATCGATGGCACACATCACATTTCTCCCATTTCATCATGTCATCCAACACGAGCAACAAGAGACAGCATGAGGAGATGTGGACTGCATTCCAATCCATGCATGAGGATGATGGTGCAGAAGCTGATGTCCTCCAAACTGTTGTGGCGACACTCGCAACAGTCTTGGAGGACAGTGACGACGATTCTGAGAAGGGAACATGGGGGGGCTCGCTGCCAGGCAAAGCTCCAAACAAGAATCGTGACTTCAGACGAGCCTTTGAGAGACTTGTCCAGCAATACTTCAGTGGTACTCACAGTACCTACAACGAAGCCGATTTTGAAAGGCGCTTCCATATGCCCCGCAGTGTCTTCCAGGAAATCGAGAACCGCATTCTTGGACAAGGCTGTTTCACTCAGAAATATGACGCCTTGGGGAAACCAGGCATCCATCCTCTGTGTCGCCTTGTGGCCTGTCTGAGGCTTCTCGCTTATGGAGTTTCTGCAGACAGTCTGGACGAGAACCTCGAGATTTCAGAGTCGGTGTCCAGTGCGACGCTGAAAGAATTCGCATCACGGATGGTCAGAACATTCGGTGCCCAGTACCTCAATTGATGCCCCACGAACGAGGAAAAGGCAAGAATGCTGCGCATAATGAAAAACCGTGGTTGGCCAGGGGCATTCTCGTCTTGGGATTGCAAGCATTTCGAATGGATGACTCGTCCTGTGCGACTCGCAGGTCAAATGAAAGGACATTCTCATGGTGGTAAGAAGACTTTGATCCTGGAAGCCATTGCAGACGCCAATTGTTATTTCTGGTATGTCTTTTTTGGAGAGTGTGGCTCCTTAAATGATCTGAATGTCCTTGACAAGAGCTCCATAGTGGCTTCTATCTTGTCGGGTTCGTTTGATACCAAGGTCCACCCGTACACTATCAATGGAACCACCCGCGACTGGCTATATTTTCTAGCCAACGGCATCTACCCTGATTGGTCTATCTTTGTGAAGACCATTTCAAAGCCAATCACAGATATGGATACAACATTTGCGACTTCCCAGGAAAGGGTTCGAAAGGACGTGGAGCGTGCATTTGGAGTTTTGGTGCAACAATTTCACTATTTAAAACGCCCATTCCAAAATTGGTATTTGGACGACATCAAGGATCTTTTGAATTGTTGCATTATTATGCACAACATGATTGTGGAGAGTCGGCGTGATGGGTATATGCCTGCAATGTGTGGACTGGACCAAGTGGCTGTAGAAGATGAGGTTGGCAGCCTGCCACCAAATGTCATCAGTCTGTTTGGTCGTAACAGTACCACCAACCAGGAAGAAACTGCCAACATTGAACTGGAACTTGCCCAACGGGTCACGCTTGTATCTACAAATGTTGAAGACCAAGAAATATCCAAAGCTCTTCATGACGATCTAGTAGTGCACGCAAACTCATAGTTAAATGGTTACTTAAGTACTCTTATCCTACTACTATCCTTGAATTGGCTCTTAGTCCTCACCTGCCGAGTCGCTAGATTCACTGGAGGAGTCACCGAGCTCTTTCATTTGGGCCTTGTGACGTTTGTTAGCCTGGCGTGCCATCAGGACCATCATATTACACATTTCGTCTGCACCAGAATCATCTCCATTGTCCCTGCATGCTGTACGAGTCTGGCAGATGGTCATAGTGTCAGTGGCTCGCTGTTGTTCCAGAAGGCGCTTCTTGGCAATTTTGTTGGACTTCTTCAACTGGAAGTGAATCTTCTCCAAGCGTTGTTCCTTTCTCTTGGCCTTCTCAGCCGCAGCATGGGCTTTCTTGGTAGCCTTCTGGCCCACACCCCCACCTCGGGATTTCTTCTTATGGTTCTCTTTGTCCTGGTCACTGCTAGAACCAACATTGTCCTGGTCGTCTTCCTGGCCTTCTTGGCCCACTTCCATACCACCAACTTGTCCTGCAGCATTGTCGCTGCTGAACTTAGGCCAGATAATTACCCCATTTGGTAATGTCATACTCTCGATACTGGTACTCCATTGCCTTAGTCTCACCCATGTGAATTACAACAGCCATGCGCAGTTTCTCCTCTTCTGCCACACCAGTAGGATTACTGATTCGGACAATGCGTTTGCTGGCATTGAATTTCTGAATGTCCCTGGCAATGCTATCCCGAAAGTAGTTATGGAGTCTTTGGGCACCACGAAAGTGATAAGAACCCTGGGCATGTGCAGTGGATGGGGCCAACTTGCGAACATTCTCCAGGATATCACAAGAATAGTCCATACCCGCCTGGTCAGCTCCTTTGATGCCATTGTGTGTGGCATTTACATAAGCTCGTGCAAGCACTGCACGCTCCTGTGGCGTCCAGTTTATAGCTCTTCCCATTGTTGATGGACTTGCCTGCTTGATAGTAAAGAAGTTATGGCAAAAGCAAGAGCCGAGTAAGAAGTCTAGCCGCTCAACAAGATTGGATATGCTGGATGCAGGGCTGGTAGGCTCTCCCGCGCACGTAATTGAAAAAAATAATATGAAAACCGGTTAGCGGTCGAAACTTTTAAATGCACGGTTTGCGCGGAAATCCCGCTAAATCGGTACCGATTTAGCGGGGTTTTGGCACTTAGGCAAAGGACCATAACCTATTGAAGGGTCAGTTTGTCCAAGGCATACGTCACGGCATTCCGACGGTTACAGGTTACAGGCCCGGTGGAGATGCTCTAAGAATGTCTAGGACGTTTTCTGTATCAACAATTGTGTACCTCTAAGTAATCACCTCGTCTACTACAGTATTATACAACCCTACGTAAGCTGTACAGGATACAGCGGTAAAAGGACCAGCACGTTTTTCGAGCTCCTTCCATCGGAATAGTCGCAAAAG